>APFE030357186.1:0-36691 GCA_000404065.3 Pinus taeda | reverse complement strand
CCCTAGCTGGTTTATTTCCATTTCTGGTTGTAAGAATATTTCGGTATTTTCCATTAATGAAATGAAGCATTATTTCAGCTACATCTTTATGTATATTGTTATCTCTATATTTTATTGTGTTCCTGTTTAAATCTGGATCATCCTCGTTGGTCCTCCATTAACCAAAAAAATCATGCCAAGTCACCACATTTGATAACCAACCAAAATATGACACTTGTAAATGCCTAATTGGACCTTTGACCATTGTTGACCTTATGAACCTGCCATGTTAGTAGTACGAACAGTTGATTGTGCATTTTCTTTTAAATTTCTTCTGCTTCGCAGAGTAGACACAACATGATATCTTCCTCATACGAACTTGGATTTCAGTGAAATGAGTTGCCTTGGGATAATTTTGTCAAGAATGACATGCTTGTTTAGGTCTCGAGCCATTCTGAGAAAATTTATTTTTGAGCTAAATATTGAGCACTTGGTCAACATTCAAGGGTGGTAGCCAAGCATGTGTGGAGTGAAAAGGAGGAGGAAAAATAATTTAGCACCATTATTAGGAATTCTTCACAAATGAGCTTAAATCCAAGGGGTGTACAATTTTTGAGTAGGATCAATGTCATCAAGAGGTAGCATAGCAACAAGGCTGGTGTGCCTTATGTTGTTGAGAATCACTAGACACAAATATTTTATTTTGAGGCCCTACATTGTAGGCACATGTTTCATTTTAATATCAAATGCTTTATATCACCATAGTTACTTCACCCAACCTTTAGAGGCCAGTATCTCTCCCTTTCATGCTCATTTTCTTCTTTTTTTCAAATTTATGTGTTTGTTTCCTCCACTAGATTATAGCTTTAGGTTACAATGCACATATGACATAGGATTTTGCTTTTCTTCACCATGGAATCCATGAGTTCGATAAGGGTTTAGATAATATGAAGATTGTAGTGCATATAAGGTTTGGTAACTTCGGGTGGAGGAAAGCAAGGCCAAATCATGACAAATAATATTGGTATTAGTGTTATGGTAGACAAGTTTCTTGTACTAGGGTCCATAATTATAACAAATGTATTTCCCATCAAATGGAAAAACCAAATGAAAGAAAGAAAATTGGAACATGAAGAAGGATAATATCGTTCAAGTGACATTTGAAATTTCATCTAATGGGTATTTGTAAGCCAACCACCATAAAACTAGACCTATTACTAGCTCACTCATATGGACATCACAACACATGTACTATAGAATATTCTTCATTTTCTTAACTTAGAAGTTATGAGTGTTTAAAATTGTTGTTATTGATGTCAAAGGTTGTCCAAAGGAAAGAGGAAATTACATAGTCAAATAGGATATTATGATACTTTTCTAATGGTATATGGCACTCCCTCTAATTCTACTGGAAAGAGGACATATAAAATATCTTTCAATATGACCCAAAAAAACTACAATCAGACCCCATTTAGATACCGTATCTTTGAAGGTTTATTTTCTCAAAATACCCAGCTCAAATGGGAGCATAAGATATATGGTTATAAAGATGATGCCAAGATGTTTCGAATTGTATATGGCACTCCTAACCCCTCAAATTTGAGGTTAAATGGATTTTTTGATACTCACTATACATTATGGCATTTGAACAAGTCATCCCAACTAGTGGACAAGCCATGTGACATACCTCCATGGCATACCCAAAAATTTCACTGTTAGGCTCCATTAACTTAAAAATTTGGTCTCTATTATAGTTAGATTTTGACCGTATTTACTTGTACATTAATTTTAGTTATTATATGAACACTATCATTGAGACATTCATACCAATTTCAAATAAAGTTGAATAACCCCAAACGTTGGTTGTTGATGTGATATTTTTATTTCCTCAATAAATCTTATATATTGGATGAATATTAAGCATATTAGACTTCCATTCATAACTTGGTTAAGTTGCAGGTATGATTCCACATACCTTATTATCATGCGAATGGTTATTATTCTGAGAGCAATGAACCACATTAATACTCTTAGGCATACTCTTCAACAAGATCTCTTCAACAAAATCAATGGAATAATCCTTATGCATAACGAGATTAGTTATTCTAACTTGTCGGTACCTTTATTACTTCATAGAAGCATGAACATAGATATACCACATTTTTTATTGTCTAATTTCTACATGCACTAGAGTTTCCACTTGATATTAGATATAACAACTATCTTAACACTATTATATGACCATTTCATAGTAATGAATTCAACGATACATTATGAAAATCATTAATATCAACACACTATAATTATCATTGTCCAACTCCTTAAGCATGGGTCTTTATGTCCCATCCATCAGATGGATATTCACTCCATCCATGCTTATCTAGAATCACATCTAAAAGTTTATCATTAAATATTCATTTCTATCCCATTCCTCATGGGATTTGGCAAGAATCTCCTCTCTGTTGGTGCTCTACCCTCCAAGTGATTTATTTTATTAATCTATTCAATAACACATTTTATTTTCTTATTACATATCACCTATATTTCCTCATCTTAGGTGTATAATAGTTTAACCCACAAAGGAGGGTATGAAACCTAGCTTTCCTCATCTTAGTTTTACAAACATTTAATACAAAAAAGAGGATATCACACCTAGATCTAACTTAGGTTTACAATAATGTATTACACAGGGGAAGGGAGTTACATAGTCCCCTGCTTAAATTTTACGCCATCCTCGATGTATCACTATATCATGTCCTTATTCATAGGTAGCTAGTTTTGAATCAATAGATTTCACTGCTCTGCCATCTGATGCAATTTTTCTGATGTACATATGCCACAAGGAGTGCAACCAAAATCTCTCCTTCCATACCTACATCAGTCTCAAGGTGTGCTCCCAACATCTCTCCTTCCATAGCAACCTGTCACACATTGTTTTTCTCAAACCATTTGTGAGAATTTATCGATGCAAAGTTTAACTATGATAAATATCATAATCTGTTATTATTAAAGCAGTTATTGCTTACCATTTATTTTATCTGCATATGCGCACACTATAAAAGACTTGAACATTTTTTTAGTAGGTGAGCTTTCCGTCTTTTGCATGGCTACTATTCTCAATGTCCCAATTTGATATGTCTTCCTGAAACCTATGATTTTTTTTCCTACCCACATTTTGATTTGATCTTGGGTATGTGCTTAGTTGTTTTCTCAAAGTATTCATCTCGCCATGAACATTACATGTGCTTAAATTAAGATCCAGTTGAACGAACTTGATTGTGTGTTCCTATTTAATATTCATGAAAACTATTGTGGTACTCAATGCTCATTGTAGACATTGATAATAAGGAAATGAGCTCAATTGGCTATAGGAAGAATGTTGGTTTAGTTATATATTTACGATTCCGTTTTCATAATCGGTGAAGAATTCTTGTTTGTTAGTATTTTTCTCATGTCTGGGGGATTCATTTATTCTAAATGATAGTTGTTTGAATTAAAATGAACAACTAAGCTACATTATCAGCTCGAAGCAACATCTTTCGATAATTAATGATTTCTCTTATAATTTATAAAAATCCATGGTAACAAATATCCTTTCATACAATGATATTAGGTTGATACTATGCAAGATTGAGGCATGATAGGTTACAAATAATTTCAAACATTTTACTATATAGAAAAAGTACAATGTTTGGTAATTTCACACAATTTTCCACATAGTGTTATAAGTTAGTTCAACTTTTATCTTTGATCATTGATTACCTGTAACAAAAATTTCTATGCCATGACTACATATTTCCCTTACATAGCATAACCTAGAATTTTGTTATGTTTTCATCTTTAATAGTTAATGTGTTGCATTGAAGGATTATGATAAAATGAGTTAATGTGTTGCATTGAAGCATTATGATAAAATGAGTTAATGTGTTGCAATGAAGCATTATGATAAAATACGTTAATGTGTTGCATTTAAGCATTATGATAAAATGTTCTTCTTTTTTGCATCAACAAGAGCTACATAGTTGGTATATCCTTTGGTTTTTATTTCTTTTAATCATTTCACTATCAAATTTGATATTCAGTTGAAGAGAATCTATTCCAATTTCTCACAATTACTTTTACTAACAAGGTATGGTAAGCATACATATTTTTTTATGGTGTGTTCACAGTTAGTTGTTAGCATCCTCAAATGCATCCTTTATTTTATTCTTTTAGGTTCTTTTTTTATTATTGATTGGGTTCTCTCAACATTTTATGCTCTTTTTTCAAAACAACAACAAAATATTTTGTTCTCTAAAAATACAAGAAATGATATTTCATGCTTAGCCCTTCATCTATGCTCGATGGGAAATTCAAAACAAGTGAAAACTAACCAAAAAAATCCACCTTAGTATGTCTTACCTTATGGTACTTATTTTAACTTTAAGTTGTTTGAAATTTCCACAAAATTGTTAAAAAGTCACCTTAGCATGTCTTACCTTATGGTACTTATTTTATTTTTAGTTGTTTGAAATAGCCCAAAAAGTAACAATTTTCGCTGCAATATCCTTAACTTAGTTTCCATGAAAATTTTGCAATACTAGAACTGGTTACATATTTAGCACTTTGGCTATGCATGATGGAAAATTCAAAACTAAGAAAAATAGATATCTAGGTATGCCTTACTCGATGGTACCAATTTTAATTTTCATTGTGTTTCAAACAACCCTGAGGAGTACTAGTTTTTAGTAATATATCCTTGAGCTAGTCTCTACAAACTTAATATATTTTGGAACTTTTTTAGATTGTCACACCTTTTTTTCTTGGATTAACCTTGAAACTTGGTATTCGAAATGAAGTTTATTTACAGTTCTAGGGAGAGATAAGAAAAAGGTATCTCTTACTTTTCTGAATTTATTTATTGCGACTATTGTTTGACTATATCATACCAATTTTTATCTATTCTATTGAGTTTAGTTTTTTTTTTGTATCATTAGTTGCTAACGAGTAGACATTTGTGAAGCCGGATTTTAGAAAGAGTTAGGGAATTAATTAAGTCACTAGAAATACTATAACTCTAAATGTAAAGAGTTATAACATTACTTGAATTTGTATATATATGTTTGTGATTTTGAAAATGTTTTATGTATTTATGTTGATATTTTGAATTCAAATTGTGTACCGTCTTTGTTTGTTCATTTGAAATTGTGTAAGCTTATCTTTAGTTGAATTGCATGTATATGTGAGTGGTTTTGATGGTTTGTTTAGTTGAATTGTGTGTTTGTTTGTTTGAAATTGCTTTTATATGAGTGGTTTTGACAATGATTATTTGCTTCTGTATTTGGACATGAAATTGTATATTGTGTGTTTGCTTATTTGAACTTGTATTTTGTATGTTTATTTTATTGAAATTGCATATATATGTGAATGGTTGTATGGATGTTTATTTATGAATATTTGCATGTAATTTGAAATTGTAATCATGTGTTTTTCGTATTGAATTATGAATTTGAATGTGGATGTATAATGTAGATTTTAATTTGCATATTATGACTTTACCTTTCTTTAAAGTCGCATAATAATATATTACTCTTTTATCTTATTGACTTAAAATTGTACGTTGTGTGTTTAGCTGAATTTGTATATTGTATGTTTGTTTATTTCAACTTGTACTTTGTATGTTTCTTTATTTGAAATTGGATATGTGTGTGTGTGTGTGTGTTGAATTCTTATTTATGAATATTTGTATTGTAGGTGACTTGAAATTGTAATAGTGTGTTTGTTGTATTGAATTGTGATTGCAATTAATTTTATAGCGTAAATAGTTTGTAGTAGGTTTTATATTTTTCGTTTTCCTATTTAATGTTGCAATGGCATGTTTGAGTGTTTGTTTTTGTATTGACTTGAAATTGTATGATGTATGTTTCCTTATTTGGAATTGTATATCATGCTTTTTTCTATTTGAATTTGTATTTTGTGTTTGATATTTAAAAATTTTAAATTGTATGTTTTCTTATTTAAATTTGTATTCCAGTTGTTGTCCGAAATTGCATATACATGTGAGAATTTGTTTTATTAATTGTTTGTATGTGTGGGTGGATTTCTAAATGTCTGTGAATATATGCGTTTAAATTTTATATTCCATTGCATTTGAAATTGTATATTGTATCTCTGTTTATTTCAAATTGATTAAGTATGTTTATGAATTGTTTTGTCAATGAATTCTTGTGTTTGTTATGTTGATTTGTATTAGCCATGAATTTAATTATAAACTTGAAAGTGTGTATTTTATATAGATTTAATTAAGTCTTATCTTTTTATTGTATACTATTTTAATGTTTATTTATTATATTGAGTTTTAATTATAATGATGTTTGTATTTTTCTTTTTCTTTTTTTACTGTATTTGGTTAAGGTATATTTATTATCATTTTTTAAAAATGTATAAATTTATTTTATTATTTTAAAATTCTTTTTTATTATTGAGTGGGTTCCCTCAGCATTTTATGCTCTTTTATAGAAACAAGAACCAAATATATATATAGATATAGATATAGATATATCTAAGGTTAATAAGTTAATTTGAACATTTGTAACAAAACATAAATATTTTGATAATATAACATTTTAAGATAAAAGAACATAATTAGTAAATATTTTTAATAAATATTGCTACCACAACAATAATAATGTGACTAATGCAAAAATTTACCATAATTTATTTTCATTAATGTTAATAAATTACTTTTTTTTAAATACCCATTAACCTCATTAATAATTTAACATATTAAATCAATATATTAAATCATCTCCACGTGTTGATATCTAAAAGAGTCCATATCAACAACACAAAGTTTTTGGGGCATGTACACTTCCACCTTCGCGTGGTTGACACTGTTAGTAGAGATTACAATCTCGAAGCAAAGAGGAGCTTTCTTAATTTTTAATGCAAATTATCATAGCACATATTTATCCATTTTAAAATATAACATTTCAAACAAATGAACATGAATCAATCACTACATTACTCTATAGGAACAATCAAACCTTTTTATGAATAAATTAACTTATTAATATTAAGTCTCCTTGCTTGTTTGGGGAAATTCCATAGGTTGAGCTAAGGCAAGACGGAAAATATGATTTGTCCAATAGTAGAACCTTGAGGGAAACTATTAGATCCATGCCTATGTTCGTATCTAAACTTCTCAACTTGATGTAAGTCTTCTTGTGTGTTAGCGCTTGTCTAGTCTAGTAGATTAGGGAAAAGGGGAAAATCTTAAGTGAGTAAACCAATATCAGACATGTTAAAAAAACTTCTTTGTAGTTGAAACGTCCTCTTCACTGAATAAGTTGGGATTGCTCGTCTGCTCATTGAAAGCCAATGAATAATTCTATTAAAATAAATAAATAAAGGGTGAAAGAAGAGAAAGGATTCTAGTGCAGGGAGGTGAAGCTAGTGACTTCATTGGTGTATTATCTAGTCTCGATGGCAGCGAAGCAATGTTTGTGCTTCTCATGTGCATCTGTCGGGGTACCTTCTAGGCTTGCTGGCATCGACACAACACCAAACATGAAATATCATACTCAGAAAATCATAAAACCGTCGTGCACATTACGTGTTCTTGTATTGAAAAAATTGTGATGTGGTGTAGCTTCTATGTGTATTTCAACCAAGTTGAGAAAAGTGAGATGTTATGTGTAAAATTAGGTCGAAAAGGGGAGGTCAAGGAAATCAATACTTCTTGAAGATTCAACCCTTAACAGATAGGTATCCATGGACATTGAAGTTGAAGTTCACCTAGCGAGTTGTCGAGTGATATTTTTGCCACAACACTCTCCAAAATTTCACTACATTTGAATTTTGGAGCCTATTTTTACAGCCAGATCTAGAATTACTTTGATCCAAATGTTGTTTCATTTTATTCTATGTGTTTCAAGTGTCTTTGAATGGTCTCAAATGTCTTTGAATGGTCTTGAGTGACATTACATTGATCAGTACATCGTTTGGTACACTTCGTGGTTATAACATATTTGTCATCGTAAAATTACACTTCTGGGTGATACTTGCACACACTACACTCGTTGTAGTTGGGGAATGTGTATAAGGTAGTGTTTTGATGTATAGTTGTCATTTTTCAACTCTCCCTAAGTTCTCTTGATGATTTGGTATGTGTCATGCTTGGTTCTATGTCTAAACTCATCTTATTAGCCACTCGCCTCATATTCCAGACATAGGAAAATATTTGGCTTCAAAGTAAACTCATTAAGGCCAAGAGGACATGAGGACACTACAAATCCTTGATGGGGAATCCTTCGTTGTTTGAAAGAGAACCATGAGTCCTCTAAGGGAACAAGACTCACTCCTTAACCCTTTTCTCCTTTCCTTAATTCGAATTGTTCCCTCCTAGAGACGGAAACTTCACTGAGTGCACTCCTTCAAATCGAAGAAGCGCGACCTCCTTATGTACCATGCTCCCTCTTTGGACCCTTTTAGCGTAGGAGCACACTGCAAAGTCATCAAGCATTAGGATTCAACCTTAATGAGTGTGTTGTACCTGCTCCTAGGCCTCTTGACCACATAAGCACACCTCGAAGGCCCAAAGCCCACAACCTTTAGCCTTCAAGAGTGCGCATTGTGCCCTCCATATCTCCCTTGAGTGTAGAATGCACTTATGATGCCTGAAGCCTTCCCCTCCATCCTTCAAACATGTGCCACACACCCCGTCTTCACTTCCTCCCTCTCCTGAGTGCACAAGCACATGGCAAAGCCCTAAAGCCTTCTGTCTTCACCCTTTCAACCTATCAAAGTGCACCCATGTTCCGTAAAGCCCCCTTTGTCCCTCTTGAGCAAGCATTAAAGGAATGAACATACAATATGTATGAAACATGGTAGAATAGGATATTTTCAAGCTTATATTTGCTCATCATGAGTGATTTGTAGATACAAGAATTCTAGAAACATCATGGCATGAACACATGAGTAATATTGGGAAAGGAGAATAAATAAAGGATCATAGTGAAGTGGTTAGCAAATTTAGGACTCATTTATCAAGCCACAATAATCAATGTCCATTTCTCTTTAGAAGTTGACAGTAGAATTAATTAGCCTAAAAGGAATCATCCTATAGTAAACAATTCTCCATATACTTTTGAAGGTAATCTTATGCTAATATACAAGATAAACCATAACCTAGTTGTAAACTAAACATTTGTCCAATAAAAACAACATATCAGAGCTAGAGATGTGTTGTAAAATCTATTCCATGGGTGGAACATGATAGTTTTCCTTGTCTTAGGATTTATTAAGATTGAAAGAATAGACATAAATTTGAATATCACTATTTTTATTTCTTACAAGAACTAGATTTTCTAACCACTGAGTGTGTTAGATAGCAAATATTATCCTAGCTACTAGAAGCTTATATAATTCACTTTTAACAGAAGGTTCAAGGTTGGAATTCATTCTTCTAAGTCCAAGTGAACACATGTTTTTATTCCTTAAATAGTAGGATGAAGTATGACATTTCATTTTTACAACAATCAACCCTTAATTTTATATTTTTTGGATTGACTTAACTTCATAAATTGATAGTTTCATATGGCATAGAGGAAATATTTGTTTTAGAATTCACAACCCCTATAAATGTTTCCTGGAGATCATAAAAATTATCTAGTTGGACAATACATTTTAAATCCTAAGCATTTTATAACATTTTAGCAAGCGTTTCATAACATTTTTTATGCGCTTATTAAATTCATTTACTAAAGTGTTATAAAACCTAAACCATAAGCATTTTGTAACATTTTAACATGTGTTTTGTAATCATTTTTTAACCGTTTATTAAAATCCTTTACTAAAGTGTTATAAACCTTAAGCCCTAAACCCTAAGAAACTATATTCATACAGATATATTAGTGAAATGTGAATTAAATACCTCTTCTTTAAGAGATAAGGATGAACACTCCTATTTATAACCAAGTTTTCTGCGAAAATATCTAGCTGTGAGGAAAACACATGGCAAGGTTTGAATTGATAAAAGCTAGGATTGATAACTTAGATAACAATGTTGGTTTTGAACATTGCCAAGGTAGAAAATGTAGGATGAGGAAAATAGATTAGTATATAATGGAATAATCCTTACTTATAATAGCAAGTTTAAATGTTTCTTGCTTATAATTTACTTGGAGTCAAGGGAACCTTGAAAAAGGTAGATAGGAACAAAGGTGAGTCTAGTGAGTAAAGACACTATAAGGAACTAACTCTTTAGAATGGAAAGTATATAATTTGAAATCAATTAGAGGGAACAAAAACATACACTAAATTTTGTTATACAAGGAGATCTTGTAATTAAATTATAATCATATTAAATGAAATTGATATCCTTTGCAACAAACAATGTCAATGGATAATAATGTGATACTTTAAAGCAATAACTATATATAGCCAAAATTTGAATTAATAAATTGTCAATCTTTAGAATCCAAAATAGATTCCTTGTAATGCAATGAAAATTAATAGCCTATACTAGCAGTATATGACATGGAAATGGCGTAGATAAAATAATATACAATACTAGTATTTTAGATTCATGATCGATTTTAGTAATGTTAACGCAAAAAGTTTTTGTTTTTAGTATGAGATGGACCTACTTTACACTTAGCTTACTCTAGCCTAGCCTAGCCTAGCCTTCTTTAGGCAACTAAACCTATTTTAGCCTAGCCTAGCTAAGTCTAACCTACACTACCTGTCCTAGTTTAATGTAGCCTAGCCTATCCAACTCTAGCCTAACTTACTCTAGCATAATTGGGCCTAGCCTACTCTCTCCTAGCTTAGCATACTCTAGCCTACCCTAGCCTGTCAGATAAACCTAGCTTGCACTAGGTTAGCCTACCTTAATATATCCTAGCTTAATTTGTCCTATCCTAGCCTGACCTATCCTAGGCTATCATGGCCTACTTTACTCTAGCCTAGCCTATTATAGCCTATTGTAGCCTAGCTTACCTTAGCCTAGCCTATTGTAGCTTACACTAGCCTAGCCTACATTACACTAGCCCTAGCATAGCCTACTTTATCCTCACCTAACCTAGCCTACTCTATCCTAGCCTAGCCTAAACTAGCCTAGCCTAGCCTAGCCTAGCTTACGCTAGCCTAGTCTAGCCTACCCTAGCCTAGCTTACGCTAGCCTAGTCTAGCCTACCCTAGATTACACTAGTCTAGTCTAGCCTAGGCTAGAATACACTAGCCTAGTATAGCTTAACCTAGCCTACACTTGCCTAGCTAGCCTAAACTACCTTAGTCTAGCCTAGCCTAGCTAGCATACACCACCATAGCCTAACCTACTCTACTCTACCCTGCCTAGCATAGCCTTGCCTAGCCTTCCCTAAGCTAGGCTTGCCTAGCCTAACCTAACCTAGCCCACTCTAGCATAAACCCCTATTACCATAAATTTGTGTAGCATTACATACCCTACCTTAGCCTACTCTATCTTAGTCTAACCTACACTAGCCTAGTCTAGCCTAATGTACCTTACAATACCCTAGTCTAGCCTACACTAGCTTAACTTTTCCTACTCTTGTCTATCTAGCCTACACTAGCTTATTCTAGTATAGCATAGCTATCCTACTCTAGCATAGTCTAACCTACCTTACTCTAGCCTAGCCTAGCCTACTTTACTCTAGCCTCCCTTGCCTAGCCTTCTAGAGCCTAGCCTATCCTACCCTAATCTAGCCTAGACCCTTATTATCATATCTTTATCTAGCCTTTCGTTGTATACCCTAGCCCAGTGTAGCTTTGCCTAGCATAACCTAGAATACTTTCGCTTAACTTATTCTACTCCAATGTACCATAGCTGAGCCTAGGCTAGACTAGCCTAACGTAGATTACTCTAGCTTAGCCTAGTTTAGCCTAGGCTAGCCTAACCTAGCCTAGCCTAGTCTAGCCTAGGCTACCCTAGCCTAGTCTAGTCTACTCTAGCCTAACCTATCCTACCCTATCCTCACCTAATCTAGATTAGCCTAGGCTAGACTAGCCTACTCTATCATATCCTAGCTTACTATAGTCTAATCTAGCCTATTTTAACCCACTCTAACCTAGCCTATGCTAGGATACCCTAAAATAACCTACTTTACTCTAACCTACCCTACTATGGTCAAGCCAACTATAGCCTAGCCTAGCCTAAGCTAGCCTACTATATCCTAGCATACCTTGGCATATCCTAGTCTAGCCTACTCTACTGTGGCGTTTTTTTTCTAGCGTATCCTAGCCTAAGCTAACCTACTTTAGCCTAGCCTAGCCCAGCCAACTTTATCCTATGCTATCCTAGACTAGCCTAACTAACATGATCCTATTCTAGCTTAGCCTTCCCTACCCTAGCCTTGCCCCACCCGACCTAGCTTAACCCATCTCAGCCTAGCGCAATAAAGACTAGTCTAACCTACTCTCACCAAGACTAGCCTAGATTTGCCTACTCTAGCTTGTCCTAGCCTATCGTAGCCTTCTCTAGAATATCCTAGCTGGCATAACCTAACGTACTCTATCATAGCTCAGTTGAGACTAGCCTAGCCTATCATGGCCTAGCCTACTCTATCCTAACATAACCAAGCCTAACCTACTCTATCCTATCATAGCTTAACTTAGCCTACTCTATCATGACATAGTCTAGCCTAGCCTACTCTATCCTAGTCCTCCTTAAACTGGCCTAGCCTACTCCAACGTATTATAGCCTATCTTAACCTGATCTAGGCTAGCGTGACCTAACCTAGCCTAACTTTACCTATCCTACCTGAGCTTATCCTACTCTAGACTACTAGCCTACACTAACCTAGCCTGCCCTTTCTAACCTAGACTAGCGTACTCTAGCCAAACCTACCCTACACTAACCTAGCTTAGGCTAGCTTACTTTAGCGTAGCCTAGATTAGCCTAGCCTACACTAGCCTACCTTAGGCTAGCTTACTTTAGCATAGCCTAGATTACCCTAGCCTATCCTACATTAGCCAATATTTTCCTTGCCTAGCCTGCTGTGGCGTAGCCCAACCTACTTTACCTTCGGCTCTCTTACCCTACCCTACTATAACCTAGGACAAGCTAGACTAGCCTAGCATAGCCTAATCTGCTCTAGATTTCCATTCCCTACTCTAGCTTATCCTAGCCAAGTCCACTCTAGCCTGACCTACTACAACCTAACCTATTAAATCATATTTACTGTAGCCTAGCCTACTCTATCATAGTTTAACATACCCTAGCCTACCTATCTAAGTCTTCTCTACCATATCTAACTCTATCCTATCCTACTGTAGCCTTGTCTACCATAGCTTACTCTAAAATAATATAGCCTAGCCTAGCTTACTCTAACCTAAAATCTAGCCTAGCCAAGCATAATCTAGACTATCCTAGCCTACTCTAACCTATATTAGCATAGATTACACTAGCGTGGCCAACTCTATCCTACTCTAGCCTAGCCTAACCTACCTAGCCTAGTCTACTCACATCTAGTGAGTTCTATCCTATCATACTATAGCTTAGGCTAGCCTAACCAACTCTAACCTACTCTAACCTTGCCAAGCCTAGCCTATTCTAACCTACTCTATCCTACAATAACCTACCCTAGACTACTCTAACCTACCTTAACCTAGCCTAAGCTATCCTAGCCAATTCTACCCTACTCTATCCTAGCCCATCTGATCCTATCCTAGCCTGCTATATCCTAGCCTAGCACAGCCTAGCCTAACCTTGCCTAACCTAGCCTACTCTAACCTACTTTAACCTAGCCTACTCTAGGTTAACCTACACTAGCCTATTGCTACTCTAGCCTAGCCTACTATTTCCTAGCCTACCCTAGTCTAACCTAGTATATCCTAGCCTAATCTATCCTAGCCTAACCTACTTTAGCCTATCCTACTCAAGCCTACTCTATCCTAGCCTAGCCTACTCCATCCTAACCTAGAATAGTCTATCCTAGGTTAGCCTCCACTAGACTAACCTAGCCTAACATACACTACTCCAGCTTACACTACCCTAGCCTAGCCTAGGCTATGCTACCCAAGCCTATACTAGCCTACACTACCCTAACTTGGCTTATCGTACCTCACTCAAGCCTTGTCAAGTCTAGCCTAGCCTAGCATGGCCTACTCTATCCTAGACTAGCCTAGCCTATCATATCCTAACCTGCACTATCCTAGCCTATCTAGCCTAGACTATCCTTGCTTAGCCTAGGCTATTCTATAGCCTAGCCTAAACTACCCTAGCCAACTATATCCCACTTTAGCCTAGCCCAGCCTACCTTAGCCTACTCTACCTTAGCCTATCATACTCTAGCCTATTGAATCCTAACCTAACTTAATTTATCCTGGCCTAGCTTAACCTATGCTAACATAGCCTAATGTATCCTTACTTAGCCTAGATTATTCCAGTCTTGTCTAGCCTAGACTATTCTAGTCTAGCATAGCCTAGCCTATTCTAGTCTAGTCTAGCCTAGGCTAACCTAGCCTTGTCTACACTACCCTAGCCTAGCCTACTCTAGTCTAGCCTATCTTAGCCTACATTGGCCTAGACTAGACCTACCTACTCTGCAATTTTTTAGCTTAGCCTACTCGATCCTAGCCTAACCGAGCCTACATTATCATAACCTAACCTATCGCACTCTAAACTAACCTAACATAGCCTACTATTGCCTAACCTAACGTAGCCTACTCTAGCCTACCTTATCCTAGCCCAACATACTATATCCTAACCTAACATAGCCTAACATACTCTACGCTAGTCGACTCTAGCCTTCTCTATCCAAGCCTGCTCTAGTCTAGGTTACTTTATCCTACTCTACCCTAGCATAGTCTAGCATATCCTATCCTAAACTTTTGTAGCCTACTTTACCTTATCCTAGCCTAGCCTTTCGTACTCTATCCTACTTTAGCCTTGGTAGCCTACACTATCCTACCTTACTCTAGCCTAGACTATTCTAGCATAACCTACCCTAGCATAGCCTAGTACATCCCAACCTACCTTAGCCTACTCTAGCTTTCTCTAACCTAACCTACTCTACTCCACCCTACTCTATCCTACTCTACCCTAGCCTATCTTACTCTACCCTAGCCTAGTCTCGCCTATCCAATCTAACCTTTTCTAACCTACTCTAACCTTTCCTACTCTATCCTACTTTAGCCTACCATAGACTACTTTATCCTAGCTTACTCTAGCCTAGACTATTATATCCTAACCTACTCTAACCTGCCTTATTTTAGCCCACTCTAACTAACTAGCCTATTCTAGCCTAGCCTAAACTATTTTAGCCTAACCTATCATGGCCCATCTTAGTTTACTTTATCTTAACCTGACGTAGCCTACTCTAGCTTAGCTTAGCTTAGCCTAAACTACTCTAGCCTAGCTTAGCCTCACATACTCTATCCTACTTTAGCCTACTCTAGCCTAATAAGCTATAATAGACTACCATACCCTAGGCTAGCCTACTCTAGCCTAGCCCAGCCTAACCTAGCCTACTCTAGCCTACTCTAGCCTAGCCTAACTTAGTGTACTCTATCCTATCCTATCCTAGCCTACTCTTTCTTAGCATAGCATAGCCTACTCTAGCCTTGTCTTACCTACCCTACTCTAGCCTAGCCTAGCCTACTTTAGCCTAGAATGGTCTAATATAGCCTACCCTAACCTAGCCTACCTTAACCTATTGTAACCTCTTCTAGAATACCCTACTCTACATTTGCCTAGCTTAGCCTAGTCTAGCCTACCCTACTCCTCTCTATCCTTCTCTAGCCTACTCTAGGAATTTATATATACATGATGTAGTTGAGACATTAATAAAACACATATTCAAAATTGATCTTAAAAAACATTTACATCACTATTTCATTTTATAATATAGATTTTAATAGAAAAATAATATCCATTTATATTATATAAATTCAAATATTTTTTCATTATATTATTTTAGTTAAAGATATACCATATTATAGAGCTTAATATCTAATTTATATTATATATATCTAATTTATATCTATTAATATCTAATTTATATAATATATAATACATATAATATCCATTTATATTATATAAATTCAAAAACATAACTTACATATCTTATTGGAGAAAGACATTTAATCTAAACTACCTAGTAGAAGAAATTTAGTTTAATTATAAAAATAAACACTACTAAAAAATGACTTTTAGGATGATAAGTTAGAGCAGCTCATTTTAATAATTGTGGGAAATGGTCCAAACTATACTCACACCAAACTATAGTAAATAAATAAGTGGGAAGTATACTTAATTAAAACATAACTAAATTACAACATAACTGATCAAAATGAAACAAAACTACCTTATAATTAGATTTAAACTACACTTGCTTCCCCATACTAGTGTTAAAACTAAACTAAAAAGACATTGGAAGTTTTAAACCTACATGCACATTAAACTATAGATTTGAATGAAGACAACACAATAATTTAATAATCATGGCATAATCTAAGCCTAATCTAAACCAATGCCTTGGACTACAGTAAAAAAACATGTCTTAAAATACCTTGTGGATATCATGACAACCTCCTGCCTTTGGAGAGCACTTCTTTATGAACTGAATTGAATAAGAAAACAATGTTCCTAGATGAGGAGAGCACTTCTTTATGAACTGTATTGAATAAGAAAACATTAATTTAAAAATAAGAAAAGGTAAGCCTTATGGGCATGTTATGAGAGTTGGAAACAACCTTGGATTCTATCAACAAGGATCTTGAGTCTTCCACGACCACAATAGAGGAAAAAGAGGGTAAGCTAATAAAAACTAAATTGAATAAAAGAACATTGATTCCAAAAGAAGAAAAAGTAAGCCTTATGTGCACATTAACAGAGTTGGAAACAACCTTGGATTCTCTCAAAAAGGATCTTGAGTCTTCCAAGGCCACAACAGAGCAAAACGAGGGTAAGCTAGTTGATTTACGATGTTTTGAGTCCCTGGGTCTTATGAGAAAAATGTACACAAATAGAATTCCCCAGCGTGAGAAAATAGTGCTACAATTGCAAAAATTTGAGCTAAATTTCCTTCAAATACCCAAAATCCTTATCCAATGAAGCTATAATAGCTGAACTTCTAATTGAGAATGGATTGTTGGTCTTACAGAGACCTTAAACCTCCATGAATTCAGAAGCCCAAACAGAAAAAGAAAAAACATGGAGGACTTGAGGATGGCATGTCCAGTTCAACACCTCCATTAATGTAGCATTGCCAAGGCTAAAAAATTAGGAATGTAATTATCATGCAAGGGACTAAATATTGAGATTTGTCTGCTCAAATAGTAATCTGACCCAAAATCAATGTATCAATAGTCATTTATTACCTTATGTATGCTTGCACATTACCGGCAGTATGCCAATTATAAATGCGTGATGCCTTTTTGGTGTATCAACATACTATATATGGTACATAATGATAAATGTGGCAACTGGAGAATGTAAATCATATTTAACACAATGGTACCAAAATCAAACATGTATTCAATCTATTAAATGACTTTATCCATAAGAATATTGTTGTTGATCATGCAAACAACGAGCTGCACCTTGGAAAGGTCTCCCACGTGCACCACTTTTGGTGGTTGGTAACGGATGCAAAATTTGAAACCTATGGGGCACCTGGTAAACCACCAATGGCACATTGTGAGAAACAGAGGAATAAAATTCATAGGTCTAGTGAGGCTTCAAAGTGTAAACAAAAGTAAAATTTCACCTACTAGTCTACAAATTGAATAACCCATTTAGCCTTGATGGTTGGTATTGCTGTATTCACATATTTTGCCACAACATCCTCTCAATACATGAGACAACAAGCCATGTACTTCCCATGCCTTTGGCCAAACTTGGCCATCATGCTCGAGTGTTCAATAATTTCATTTGTAATCTCGGACACAAATAGTTGCTCATGATAGGTTTTCTGTGCAAAGATTACTCGAGCATAGGAAGAAAACATACATAAAACGAAATTGAGGATATGGTGCAAGATTGATCCAAAACTCTGTCACATCCACAGTAATGATCCCATTAAATATAAAAAATTTGTAATATGCAATATTATATTATTTTTGTGAATTTTCTATGATGTTCTTCCAGAAAATTTAATTGTGGACCCAAAGGACAAACTATTGAATTTGATGCCCTTTAGATTCCTCCTTTCAATTCAGTGTACTATTTTGGGTTTTATATTTCAAAAAAATAAATAAAACCACCCACTAATGTGGGGTGTTCAATCAATAAAAAACATGCCATTCAATCGATTTTTTCTGCCAAATAATTTTCCTATATGAGATGAAACGAGAAGTTAGAAAGGTGAACTTTTGGCCCAAGTGGGAACCAAGTGCTTAACACAGGCCGAAAATTATGGTGGATTTCCCTTACCCTAAAAAGAGTAAGAGTAATTCATCCAACCACCACATGGTATCCTATTATGGAATGTTGTATCTCCTCAGCCACAATCAAAACAAATTGCATGTGATTCATACTGGACTACCAATGGCACATTGGCAAGAAAATATGCGATTCATATTGGATTGTCAATGGCACATTGACAAGAAAACATTTCATGAGACAAAATTATTTGTTCGATTATGCATTGTTTGGGAAGATATAAGCAAGCAACCAAGGAAGAGGCCCAATGTCAACTTCCATGGATGTGACCAAATCCTGATGGAGCCCAATGTGTGTGTCGGGAAAACTTTGTTTTTGCATGAATGAAAAATCTGGTAAATGATGTGAGAATTGTTGATTTTTTCCAATCTTATGGTTGAATGAGGATTTACACAGTTCTGAACCTAGGTGCATAAGATAATATATAATTTAGATTAAAACAATTTATATTTATATATGAATATATACAACATCATATGATATGACGAAGGGATGATGACATGCCATAAAGCCAAATGGCATGTAAGTATGACTAATATAAGCCTTGACAAAATCCCACTCACAACCAAGAAGATTACAAATGTTACTAATATTTCTCATGGACATGTTGTTAATTGTTCCCCTCTCCACACAGATATATAGGTTATATCCTTTTAGCCTAGCCTTCAACAATTATAGGAAGGCCATTTGTTCTTCTAGCCAAGCACCAGTGGTTACATGAGCTCACATTTCAATAGTGGTTTACCTTCAAGTGTTCTATTAGGAAAACCAAACCTGCACCTAGCACTTAACAATTATGTGGTCTCCTTCACTAGAAAGTAGGTTAGAATAAACATAAATTACAAATGACTTTATGGTAGCAGGGAGAAGTTAATGAGGTCTATTCACTAAGTTCCACTTCCAATGGACTTCGTTGTTTTTTTTTCATGTAGGAAAAAAGTCGTATTTCTATTCATATGAAGAAAATTACATTTTGTAGATGCTTAGAGCATATGCATATGGGTTGTTCCTGAAAATCAGGACGCATAAGAACACAAAATTAACAAGAAAAGAAATAATATGCCAGCAGGCCTACACTTTCCTGACTTTTTTCTTCTCCACTTTTCGCCAACCTCCATTGTTGGGAGTGGGAACAATTATAGCAAGCTGGTTTTCCTGTGTATTCATTGGTTGTTCTTTATCAGATTCCGATCCTTCGGAACTATGTGCTTGTTTGGTGCCGCTTATTTCGAGCTGTAATTGTTGTTGCTATATCAAGTTATTTGGCCCCAAATTGGGCCCCCCGGTGCTCTCTCTCTGTATGTTTTCCTGTCTCAATTGCATGTCTGTGGGTTCTGTCTTCAGTTCCTCCTCCTCCAACAGTTCGGTATGCTGCCAACCTTTGGGTTTTTTCTATTGTTTCTTGTTCCCTTTTGGCTCCTTACTAGCCAATGGATAGGCATATTGTAGGTTCCCTGTCTGCAAGCAGCCGCGACATCTGAATGTTGTGTTCTCATAGTCAAGCGGTTGTGTCCACACTGAATTATTAAAATTCAATGTGATGTGATTTGGTAGTCCTTGACTTAGGTCCACCTCTACGCATATTCTGGCATATGTGAAGATTCCCCGAATAGCTCTGTCCTCATCTGTTTTAAGGTACTTTCCTAAGGAGTTCCCAATGGCTGTTAAAACTTTTTGGTGCCAAAAATGAAATGGGAGGTTATGCAGCCTTACCCAAACTGGCATTGTTGAAACTATCATGGTATTGGCATCAATGTCCAAAAACTAGGGCATGATAAAGAGCCCATAATTGCCCCAAAACCAAGGCCCCTGATTAATGATGTTGTCTTGTTCCAGTTCTGTGCTAAATCTAACTATGAAAGAACCCTTAAGGCATAGATATATTTCACAGTTAGGTGACCATGATGTGAGAATCCAATGATGCAGGGCATCTGCTTTTGGCCAAAAACCATTAAATCTACATATAAGAGCATTATGGGTAAAATCTGTGTATAGATATGTTACCTCCGACAGAGATACTGTAAGCATGGGTGATTTCGGCTTCGGTTCCACAATGTAGGGGCCTGGTAGCTCTGTTATGGGTGTTTCTGTGTGTTGCAATGGTTCCCTTCCTTTGACTGCATCGCGAAATGATCCTGTAGTTTTTGAGTTGGCCCCCTTGCATCTGCCTCGCAGTCTCAGGTTGAGGATGATGGTTAAATCTTTAACGACTCCATAGTGCTGGAGTGTGTGTTGGTCCTGCAAGCAGAGTCCTAAAAATATCAAATTTTGGTATGTTACTCGAGTTCCCAGTTTGATCTAGATCTCCTTTTTTAACTCTTGAAAATTAAATCTTTAATATAGTTTTTTTTATGAAAAACCCAACACGAAGAACCCCTAAGAACCCAAGAAAGGAAAAGAACCCGACTTTTATTTTTGAAGGACCCGATTCTTCATGGAAGAACCCGGTTCTTTTGGGTTAGTCTGGGAAGAACCCGTACCTGAATCCGGTACTTAGGTGCGGGAACTCAGGACGCGTTCGAGAACCCCACCCCCGGGTGCCCGCACCCGTGCAACAAAGGTACACAACAATGTCTGCCTTCTATCGATCTGATAAAGTTTTGCTTCAGATTTGTATTCATACATGACAGATCAACCATATCCAGGCCCCGATTTACTGGATTGTAAGTGAGATCTGGTGGATCGATGGCAGATCTAGGGTTTATATGTCTTCCCACTGAGTAAAAAGGCTGTCCACCTCCTATGAACAATTTTTCACGTACTGACGTATTAGATCCAGTGTGTGATTCAGTAGATCGAACACGTTCAACAATAATATCATAAGATCTGCCTGATCTAGATCCACTAGCGCACAGTCTCAGATTGAGGATGATGGCTGAATGTTTAACGAATCCATAGTGCTGGAGTGTGTGTTGGTCCTGCAAGCAGAGTCCTGAAAATATCAAATTTTGGTATGTTACACGAGTTCCCAGTTTGATCTAGATCTCCTTTTTTAACTCTTGAAAATTAAATCTTTAATATAGTTTTTTTATGAAGAACCCAACCCGAAGAACCTGAAGAACCTAAGAACCCAAGAAAGGAAAAGAACCTGATTTTTTTTTTTAAGGACCCAGTTCTTCATGGAAGAACCCGGTTCTTCTGGGTTATTCTGGGAAGAACCCGTACCTGAATCCCGTACTTATGTGCGGGTGCCCGGGACGCGTTCGAGAACCCCACCCCCAGGTGCCCGTACCCGTGCAACATAGGTACACAACAATGTCTGCCTTCTATCGATCTAATAAAGTTTTGCTTCAGATTTGTATTCATACATGACGGATCAACCATATCCAGGCCCCGATTTACTGGATTGTAAGCGAGATCTGGTGGATTGATGGCAGATCTAGGGTTTATATGTCTTCCCATTGTGTAAAATGGTTGTCCACCTCCTATCAACAATTTTTCACGGACTGTCGTATTAGATCCAGTGTGTGATTCAGTAGATCGAACACATTCAACAATAATATCATAAGATCTACCTGATCTAGACCCACTAGCACGCAGTTGTCCCTTCTGTTGTCCATCCTCCGTAAATATCACAAGAACCAGGTCTAGGTTGTTTTCATTGACAATGGTCTCGTGCTCGCAGATGGCCAAAATGGGTTGTCTTTTATCAGTGGGGAGGCCCCTGATCAAACGATCTGTAAGGCCTACAGCACCCTCGAGAATCTTTACGCGCCCTAGTCTCCTTGCACATTTTCTTCACAAGCTCTCCTTTCCGCCCAATGATACTCCCCACCTTCTGCACCTGAAGAATCAGCTTGGACATCGTCTCCGAGGGCCATCCGATCCATTTCTTTTTAGTCGGAGCGTCCCCGATATCGACCTCGCCTTTGGCCCAATCAAGGGTTGTGGCTCGGAGCATTGGGGCTCGAACTGTACTGCCCTCCTCCTGAATGCTGTCTTAAGCCATTCTCGCCCTCGTGCGCAGCTGAGGCCATTTTTTAACAAGGCGTTGAAAAAACTTCAGAGTTGGTATCCCTTTTTCTTATTATGGGTAAGGTCCAATGGACTTCGTTGTTATATGTATTATGATTGTAATTTTCACTTTTCGCTTTATCTTTCCACTCTTATTATACATGATCCATAATGGGCTTGATCCAATAACCAACCAAAACATGTATATTAAAATGTATATTTTAGATAACGCTATGAGGCTTCCTCAAAGATGATCACACTTCATCAATTTTGTACTTCTATTAAATACCTATTTGGGATAACCCTAGGAGGCTTTGTCAAAGATGATCAAACTTCATCAATTTTGTACTTCTATTAAATACCTAATACAATGAAGAGCGTACCATGTGCACATTCCAAATGTCTTGTCTCTCCACTACCATGTTTGATCTCTTAGGGTTTTCTATTCTTGTATATGAGTATTTGCACAGCTGACAGTGGTTTTATGTACCTATTGAATTTCTAGAAATGCAAAAATGTACCTATTGACTTTACTTCTAGATATGCAAAAAAATTACTTGCTTCCCTTTTGGAGGGCATTTTTTCACATTCGTGCTTTAACAAAAAAGGTTATGCTCAACAAATATTCAGATTTCTAAGTTTTCCCCCTTTAAAATCTCATTTATACCCAAGATGCATTATGATACCTTGACAACATGTTCCATGGAGATAGGAGCTCATATCTCTCTTATTTCATGCAATTAATTTTCCATGGTGCTTGAATGTCATATATGTCTTGCACTACAGTCTTTAATGACATTTATAAACAGGCTTGAAATCACTGATGTAGTTCCAAAAAATGCATTGAAAATACTCAACAAGATTCACTCACATCATGAGAATCAACATTCTCTCAGACTATACCTTCATATGAATTCCTCCCAATAAAACATTATTTTTCAATTTGACTCGTTTTTCAATCATTTCGGGCTATTCCATATAGGTCTTGCACTACAGTCTTTAATGACAGTTATAAACATGCTTGAAATCACTGATGTAGTTCCAAAAATGTATTGAAAATACTCAACAAGATTCACTCACATCATGAGAATCAACATTCTCTCACACTATACCTTCATATGAATTCCTCCCAACAAAATATTATTTTTCAATTTGACTCGTTTTTCAATCATTTCGGGCTATTCCACTTCATGAAGTGGATAAGGATGTAGAGGATCAAGATCAGTGTTGGTTTTCTAGAAAATAAATGCAGGGTAAAAGGATAGCCACACTTGACATAAAGAACCAAAATCAAATATCCAAACCTCATAGAGTTAGTGGGAATGCATGCAACATGCAGAAGCACCAAGATGCATGGCACCTAAAGTAAATCAAATCAGTAATTCTTTTAACACATTTATAATCAACCTTTTAATATTGAATCATTAATTCTTTTAACGCATTTATAATCAACCTTTTAATATTGATTTTAATGTTCAATGTACGGAAAAGAAATATGGTTTGCATATATTAGTTGTGATTTTGGCAACTCTTATGCCCAGTAAAATCTGATCAAGCTAGACTTCACCAAACGTGATTATGTCCTATCATTATGGGAAGATGGATCTCTTCAAAGGTCTGTAAAGATGGAGAAAGATAAAGAACATGATCAAGAGAGGGAGAAAGAAGGGGGAGAAAGATAGAGATTGTGAAAGAGACATGGAAAAAGAAAGAGAGAGAATTGATAAATATACAATATACTTGGATTAATATAGTGGCAAGGTTTCCTTACTCCCAAACAAGAAGAAGAATATGAATAAGCCAATTTCTGTGTTGGATTTGTCAAACTGTGAATAGTGTACTCCCACCTACTATTTTCTTCCAAAAAATAAGGACACCTTCTTTTAACTTATTATCTGTGTTGTTTTGACTATAAGTTATTTTGGCTATTTTGAGGATAAGGTTACTTTTGGGTTTTCCTTATAAGGATCTTAACATTTGTCATTTTAGATTATGAACTTGTTGTTAGGTTTCATTTTATACTAAACTGAATGCCCAATTATATTGTAGTATCCCAAGGCTCCTTCAATTCATCGCACTGATCTTGCAGCATCTATTTTAAATTACATTTGGGTATCAGTGACATCTGGGAGTGAGGATTACACCTTCAAGCATATGCACAAGAACCAATGAGGAAAGTCTTCTTCCACTATGAAGATGAAGATGGCAGGTGTGTAGTTAATTGATGTTTGTAGTGTTATTTCTTTGTGTACAAAGTGTTTTAGGTGAAACAATGTCATTACTATGCTCTTTATCATGGGATATTTAGTATTGAATGATGGTGAAATTTTACATGCTTGTTTTTTCTATTATAATAATTGAACTAGATATGTTGTTGGAGTCTACTTATGTTACAAGAAAGTGTGTAGAGGAGTTTCTAGAAAATATGAAGGATGGTACTGCCAAACAAGATGGTCAAATTCGAATTGAAGACCACTTGGTAGGTTTTTGTAATTCTGCAAGTATCTTTTGCAGTGAGCTTATGAATTGAAAGTATTAGTAGCTGGCCTTGCACAATCTACTCACATTTTTTACTTATTTATAGCTCTAAATTTATGGTGCATAGAACACATTTATGGTGGTCATGGGCTCGATGTAATTGATCAACTATTGAAAAATGCAATTGTTGCTTTGCCTGTCATATTGATCTGCCTAAAGCAAAAGCATGAAGAACGGTCAAGATGTTGTAGAGACATGAATCAAGTCTGGGCTAGAGGTTACGCTAAGAACTATAACAAACCACTTAATCATTGTAACTTTTACTTCAAGCAGCAAGATAAGAAGAGTCTGAGTACTAAGGGTCACATAATCGTTATTTTCTAATATCTTCCTATCTATTATAACTTATTTTATTTGTAATTTTTAATTTTACCTTGAAGTGTCTGGATGAATAATTTTTGGGTACATTTCTGCCTGTAAAGAGTGTTAAATTGTGATAGGATTTTGAGCTTTCCTTCTTATTCAGTTAATGGTAGGGAGTGTACTATTTAAATTAAGACAGATTCAAATACCACTATGATATGAAGCCTTACCCTCCTCCAATGCAATCATAATAGCTCTATGTTCCAGCTTAACGACAAATGTGCTTTGAGCAACCACTGATAGAGGCCAGAGACCTAGAATTACAAAGAGAATCTAGGTTAACAATTTTGAACAAAAAATCCAATCAGGAAACTAGTCAAAATCATGAGAATCCCTTTTATGTGCAACTATGTATCATAAAGAATTAGTAGTTGGAGGTTTACTTTCAGAATAGTACTACTCAGATTCGTCACATCATTTTAGAAAGGCTTGCAGGCTTTTGAACCGATGGTTATAATGTGCAAGAATTTCTTTCGTTGAGTAATCTCCTTGACTATCAGTTTGCAGTGAAGTAGACAAGGCTAGAAAATTGCATCATTACGACTCTATAGATGACATCCTTTGAGGTGCTCTTTTCATGGCAGCTACTTGCCTCTTGAGCATTAGCAGAAAATGTTTGGAAACTACCATTCAGAGTTGATAACTCAATAGAATTTATTAGGTTTGGCGATTTTGGAAGATCCTTAACATTTGCTTGGACTAGTGATACTGTTGCAGATGTTTGATGTTCTTGTATAATATTCTTGGATAGCCTTAACAAAAATTAATTGATGAATTGGTTGCACTATTTCCATTCAACCCCAATGCCAATGCCAATGCCAAAACCTTTGGTAGAAACGATCCTGAATTTTGGATATTTCTATTCTTAGATATTTTGGATTCACTTAAAATATTATTTTTCTGCATTCATAATGCATTGGACTGGACCTTACAAAGTAGATTCCATGTTGGAACCTGTGTAACTTCTACAAGACCATAATCCATTGTATGCTCCACACCATCCAAATCAGAACAATTGCAACCATGCAAAGGATTTGAATTTCACTGCAACCGGCTACAGAACTGCCTACATCTACATTCTAAAGTAGTTGTATGAAGTGACCAAACAGCGCAGATAAAACAGAGATATCAAATCCCTAGATATCCAGAGAATTTGGAGATGCGGGGAATCGAACCCCGTGCCCCTACAATGCGCATATGAGCTACATCTACACCAATCTTGCTCTTATCAGAGGCGACAAATGGATAATAATAGTCCGTCAGATCAGGTAGTTCGTTGGTTTGGGTCCGGCGAGATAATTCATGTGAATTACCATGGCCATGGTCTGAAATAAGAGATAATTACAATCGCCAGCCATTCTCTGCAACGCGAGATAATTCGCTCGCCATTATCAGCAACGTCGTATTATACGTGCGCTATTCATAGCGTACGCGAGTCACTTTTGCCAGGTATGTGGAATGTCTGTACCAGATATCTATGGGGCAAACCATTCCCGACACCGTCTACGCGAGTTCATTTCGGGCTACTCATGGCCGGTTATGTGAGGTATTTCCGGGCGAGGAGGCACGATAGGCGGGGTATGTGACTTATCATTCCGATTACTGCGGGGATAATGCGACTTATCATTCCGGTTACTTCCGGCATGATAACACGACACCGTCTACGTGAGTTCATTTTGGGCTACTCATGGCCGGTTATGTGAGGTATTTCCGGGCGAGCATGCACGACAGGCCGGATATGGAACTTATCATTCCGGTTACTGCCGGATATGGCGACTTTATCATTCCAGTTATCTCCGACGTATCATTCCGGTTATCTCCGGCAAGATAACGCGCGTATACGGCAATGATAAGCCGCGTATCTATTGGCGATAAGTCGCTTTTCAGGTAGATAATTCGCATATTGAGCATAACTAACCCGCATTGCAGAGAAAGACCTAGCATATCTGGCGAAAAATGCTCGGATAGGCATAAATGAACTCGCGTATTCAAGGAGATGCCTACCGGAAATAGTTCGCGTTAACCAAAAATTGCGTAACCGCGGAGGCATTTGGCATATCTGGTAGCGTATCCTGCGAATAACCGAGGTATCACTAGCGCATTGATACGGACTAACTCACCTATGAATACGCGTTGATAACGAATATTTCCCGTCCATATGACATAAGAGAAGTTATTAACAAACCCTATAGGAAACAGTGATAAGCGAAAATATAGGTATATTATGATAATGAACATAACCCGGCACAAAATGGCTACGGTAATTCTATTCGTATATGCATTACGGAAACACAGGAGGATTAAGTTACTAACTCTTACCCGAACACCTATTACCCAAACACAGCGCGGCTAAAAGATTCGCAGAAAGCAGTAATTGTGAGAATTTGCCTGGTCTTCTTGCAGCAAACGGGAAAAAAACAAGAAAATACAAATTACTCTCAGCAGTCATGGTCGCTAGACTCAAATATAATATGTATGGTCTGAAATACATGTCAATGGCACTTTCTCATGTGCGACTACAAAGAATACACATACCAGGCAATTGACACTTTCTCATGTGCGACTACAAAGAATACACATACCAGGCAAGATATGGGCAGGTTTTGAAAGCGTATCAACTCAAATTAGACCGCTGCCACCCTGTTTGAATGCCAATAGCTGCCGCCCTGTTTGAATGCCAATAACGTCTCGCACCTGCTGCTCTCTGTATCTACCATGACTGCACCGCCCAGTAATTAGCTGAAATCAACTTACAATTCTCTGAATTTTTCAAATGAACACCGTAACAACAACAACAGAAGATCACCGAATTCGTAAAGGCGGTGAAAAAGAAAACAATCACCTGTGCAACTCCACTTTCAATTCATCGGCCACATGCATATCAAAATGTCAAAATCGTCCTTCTGCTCCAAAGAAAATCAAGAAAACGGATTACCTCATTCATTAATTTCCGTTGACCAAACTTGGGGACTCATTAAGGCTCGATATGACCAAGCCATAAGGTGGGCAAGTAAGACCGATAGCAGGGAGGGAGAGCTACAAACATCAATAGTGAATGAATTTCCAATTTACTAAGCGTGAGATATAAACATCAATAGTGAATGAATCTGCAATTTACTAAGCGTGAGATATGGGAGAACCACCGATGGTAGAAGCGTGAGATATGGGAGAAGCACGGAAGGCAGAAGCCTTGATTCAGGCTCAAACGTTCCATACCGATAGCAGGAAGGGAGAGCAACATGAATAGTGACTGAATCAGCTCCAATCTAAATGATATATTCAGGCTCAAATGTTCCATAGCGATAGAAGGAAGGGAGAGCAACATGAATAGTGACTGAATCAGCTCCAATCTAAATGATATATGGGAGAACCACCGATCGTACGATGGTAGAACCCTCGCCGCAGCTCGCTCTGCTTTCTCATCCAGTGGCGGCCCGCATGGAGGCCACGTTCCATTTTTCATTATTTTTTTATATGATGTTGATGATATAGAGTTTTTATGTATAATGTTTTAATATTTTATATAATGTTGATGATATAGAGTTAGAAGATTTTTATATATATAATGTTTTACTATTTTACAGAGTTACATATTTTTTTATATATAATGTTTTAGTATTTTATATAATGTTGATGATATGGAGTTAGAGATTTTTTTTATATATATAATGTTTTTTTATAATATAGGAATTAGTTAATTTTTTTATTTCCTATTTTCATATTAATTAATAATTAATAATAATAATAATAATAAATAAATAAAATGTAATTGTATATAAATATTATATATAATGTCATATTAATAATACTATATGTAATTTCATATTAATGGTATATGTATTATATATACAGTTATATTAATGTTATATATATAAAGAAAAGAATGGGGCTTAATTAATTAATTAATCAAATCAACTAGTAAGAGTTAAGACTAATATAATAGAGATTTAGCGAAATAGTGCTCTTCAACTCTTATGAGCTAGGTTTAGCGTTTACATTTGTTACAACCATGAAACTTTCGCAGATTTTCTACTGTCGACTCTAATATTTCACTAGGACTTCGTTTTAGCTTGATTTTGATCAACTTATGGCCTCCTCATAAGCATAGAAGGCTTGGATGAAATGGAAGTAGAGGAGAAATCCTCTTCGAGATATCTAAGCAACTGTAATTCCAAGAACCCAATTACTTTTTTGACATGCCAATGGCTCTTCTCTATTCACATTTTGGGGTCAAAACTTATGTCATCCTTGGGTTTCCATATTCATTTTGTAAGCTCTCTTAACCATTCCTCGTGGCACTCACATGGCGCCATGGGGCATATTACCTTAGGGCATGTTCATTAACATAATTCCACTCACGCCTAGGGAAATTCAACCCTGCGACCTTCAGGGAGGTTCCATCACAATTAGAGAAAGGGAGGTATCATCTCATGTGAGGGCACTTGACTCTTTGTACTTAGTATCATTGTTGAAATAATCATTGTAATTCAACCCCTTAGCTAAGATATAGTGTCACTATAGTGTATCCACAATTCCATGCAACTTCTTATAGTTGGATACTTGATCATCACTTCAAAGAATGTCTTCAAGTGTGTGTTGCACCACTAATCATAGATCCCTTGGGACATATCAATATCAGGCTCTAGTTCTAATGGCAGTTTTTCTAGCACTATTAGCCTAGGTGCAATATAGATTTGTGTCTTGGGTTCATCAAAAGATCATTGTTCATCTTCCCATTTATTGTCTCCATTTTCCTTGGTTAAGTAATTAAAACACAATGAGATGTCAAAGCAATGTGAGGTAGACTTGCAATTGGTCATTGAGATAGGTTGGCATTGACAATTTAGTTACGACTTGTATCACCTCTAGCTTGACATAAAATACATCTACACCTTCCATATAGCCCAAATAAGTTATGAAGTCCATGGAAAATAAACTCTTCTTCAAATTCATCAAAGGTTTCTTCTCTCTCACATCTTTTCATAATACAACTTTGACATATTATAAATGTTATGTCCATATTTTTCTATAGAGGAGAACGGTATCACAATACACAATGAGAAAAGAACCGAGATAATCTCTTGATACATGATTCACCAATCGATGGAATTTATTTGGTGCATTAGTGAGTTCAAATACCATTACCAATATCCATACAACCATGGTAAAGTTTGGAAGCTCGTTTTCCACGTATCTTCTTTCTTAACTTGTACCCTAAATTAAGCTCAATCTCAAATATATGTGTTTCTGATGGCTTGCAAGCATCCCCATGATATAGCAAAGGGGAAATATTCCTTTTCTACTTTATGTTGAAAGAACAATGTAGGAAACCTCAATAGAAATCCAAATAGCACACAATGAGACAAACGAAGTGAAAATTACATTTTAACATTGTATATTTTACAAAGAGTTATAATGCATATTCACAAGAATGACACCAAGGTTTCTCCACTAAGCATGTTCATACTAGTGACCAAAACACTATCATCAAAATTAAATCCTATCTAAATACGATAAACACTCCAACCTAACTAAACATTTCCCTTTATTGGAACTACCAATTATGAAACTTAAGTCAAACTAATCTTCATATTTATGATTAAATTACAAGCATGATATGTCACGGAGGAAATATTTCTTTACAAAAGGTTCCTTTTCACTCGAAGGATCACAAAAATTGAAGTAGAATAGGACACTAAGTATCTATTTCAAAAGTTTGTCATTGGTAAAGATATTATTAAACTTTTCCACATTATTGACTAATGAAGTTTATATTTTTTAACAACATAGGAGTATTAATATGTAAATATCAATTTTAAAATACTATTTACTAACACCGAAATCTATTTCATATTATTATGATACTCTCGAATCCCATATCCATCCAAAAATTCCAACACACTTTCTTGTCTAACCTTTAGGGGATGCCAACTTTCACAGGAAAAACAAGATCTTTATAAACAATACTAAAATAACATTGGAACATCACACAAGTGAAGGTCTAGATGAGGCTAAACTCTAGAGGGAAACTGTAAAATTGTATGGATTTTCATCAACAAGCAAGGTACTCTCTACATTTACATTGAAGAGTGGATTCTAGTGAAATGGTAATTCATTGGCTAATCTATTTCAGTGTTAAGATTAGGGCCCTAGAGGCACAATACATTCATCTTCTAGTAAGGTTGGTCAAGCCAAAAAATTGTGATGTACTGAAGGGATTTTCTAGCAAAATCACCACAATCATTAGTGGAAATGGAAGACACTATTGTAAACAAAAACACAATTGAGTAGAAGTGATGTGATCATTTGTTGCAGTCAGTGAATAGGATGGATGCATTATTCTACACTACCAACAATAGCGCGAACACAAGAGACATATTGAAGTGTTGGGTAAGGGAGCCATCAAAGCTTAGGATTACACTAAACCATATCTATAAGATAAAGACACTCAGAAAAGCCCACGAACTCTTGGTCATCTTTTCAGGTTGCTTGTATGGCTAAGAGAGTACAGAGACCTTGTCGTAGAGTTGGGTGGTTCTATTAGATCAGTTCGAAAGTGAAGGAAAACCTTTCAATTGGTCTGACATGTCGACTCTCCAGCTAATAGTGCATGTATCAAATTCCTGGAGTCCGCCCAAGGATCAACAAGAATGATTCTTCATGTTCGCATACCTTCTCGATTGAATCTATGCCCATTATCAGTTTCCTATCGTGGGTTGGGAATGGACACCTTTAGAGAATATTGTGAACGTATATTGCAAGTTACTCTTAGAGTGCAACTACCGAGGAATCATGGATAGACTATCTGACTACTTCGCTTCCCCTCTGTACCTGATGATCTTTGAACAAGATCTACCTTACATGTCCCAGGAAGCAATGAAGGCATTGCTCAACATTGCAGATTGGTATGCCTCACCTGATGACACCTTCATCAAGATGTACAACACAAAGAAGGCTTCACATTTGTTTCCAAATTTATCCACAAACAAGATGGTCATGCAGGAGGTTTCATACCACATCTCGATAGGGTTATTAGCTGGATTGCAGAGGAAGAGGAAGGAACCATGGCCTATGCTTCCTCTGCGAATTGGGTTGTACGTTATCCAGAGTTTGAAAGAAGTAGATTCCAAGGTCGAGGACTTCAAGAAGTTTAAGTTCTACAACAAGAGTTTCAATCCATATGATCTGCATGGATTATGTAGCGACCATTGTTTGTGAGTGTACTATCCTTGGATACATGGGGCATGTCATTAGCTAGGGGAATGCCCTTGGAGATATTGTTATAACTCCTCTAGGCTGAATGAACTGGTCAGTGTGGTAGTATAATGGCTAGTAGCACTCAAGCCAACAACACCACAGGGATCAGCAATGAAAGAAGCAGTAGGCAACAAACCTATTCAAGAAAAGGCAAGAGGAAGATTTCTATGAACCCTCTCCAGTCCACACGAAGGCTATACACAGACCCGATAAATCGATTGACAATTAAATTTCGTTTAAAGGTTCCAACAGATGATTACACCAAATCATACATTAAATGACTTTTGCAACTCGCCAATTCCCACTATGCTGAGTTTGACTTAATAATGAGATTATCTAAAATAAGAACACACACAGGCCACTATCATTTCATTCCTCAGTTTACAATAAAAAGACTGATATTCAAGTTCACGCTCATCAGAAAATGATACACACACAGCACAAATTCTATTCATAGAAAATAGCAATACAGGGTCTCCGTCTCAGGCCTCATTCACAAGAATTGACCTCTGTCAGCATACAAACCACAATTTTATTCAATGAATGGAACAGAGTATCGGCTCTTGCCCAATTACACAGAGACTGATCACTAATTTTTTTTACACACACACCTCGCTACTAATTTGAGCTTCCGCTCCACACAAAAATCCACCTAACTATCTCTCCTTCTCTCTTAAAAAAAAACCCTAGGCTCTCGCCCCACCACAATTTTATGATGAGCTTATTTTCTAATAATAGTGCACGGTATCTCCTGCTTTGCTGAAATATCATAACAACAAAGTTATTATCTTATCACTCTCGATCACATTTGTTTAACAACCTTATCTCTGTTCTAAAATAAGGCAATCTCACACTTATTACAATAACAAACTAATTGAGAAGTTTATTCTTCCTAGTAATCCCGAATTTGGCAAACCCGTCAATGAATTTTTACTGTGATTAGCCACAACATGTGGACAATCCTCCATATTGCTGGCTAATTCCGATCCTCCTGCATCAGACTCCCGAAGATGAAAGTTTCCATGACCTCCTGGTCATGTGTTTCTTCTGTTGTCCATCCAGTATCCCAAACTTTACTTTGTAACTGGTCATCACTTTCATTATGCTGTTGATTTAATTTTTCTACCACTGTCACTTCTGTTCCTCCAAATTTCCAAATCTTCATTTGCTGTTGTCCCCTGTTCTCGCTGATACAAACTCTTCTGGTCAATTTCTCCTTCTTGCTGTCCTTGTTCTCATCTAATTTCATCTTCCACAATTTCTCAAATTCCTTCTTACCATTTGTCTTTAACTGAACTCCACTGACATCTGTCTGTTGTACATTCTCCTTTTCCATACAAATTATAAAATTTTTGTCCAAATCTTCCTTGCCTTTTCCATTTACAATCTGTTGTTTGGACTCTACAGCCTCTCTTTCAATATCATCAAAGATAATTATTCCCTCTATGTCTTCAGATTTGTCTAATAACTTTTCCAGCAAAATGTCAATTTTTCCATATTCAATAAACATGTCATTTGCATATAACTCCTCCTTCATTTGTTTATCTTCAGCTCCTTTAATCATGACAATTTCCTTGTCAATACCATCATTCTCAAAATTATTAAATACATGTTCAAAATATCTTTCTGTTTCAGCCATTTCTTACAGTAATCTCAGTTCTTCATCAACATGCATAAGCACATTGTCCAATCGTTGTCCCTCACCTACCAAACCTGAAAACATACACAACATGTCAGTTTCAAAAATGCAAGGCTCTTCATTTGAGGCCTCAATGATCAGCTCCTCATGCTCCTCTGAACTATTCTGATAGTTCAGTAAATTATTGAGAAATTCTTCCTCAACATTTCTGATTTCTTCTTCATCATCAAAGAAAACTTCTAGGATTGAAATTTCTTGACTAGGCAAATTCATCATAAGTTTGCAGAATACCTTCCTGTTCTACACAAATTCCTCCAATACTCAGTTTGTCCAAATAAGACAATAATGCCTCTTCCTCTTCTATGATAAGACTTTGATCTTTCAAATATTTCCTTGGCTTACCTTCTTCAACTAAGTTCTCGGTGTCAGCTTTCCTTCTCTTCACTTCATAAATATGCAATGCATTTGTTTCCTTCCCTGTTTCCATTTCCCATTGGTCTTCTTTCCACGCTAAAATTCCTTCAAATATGATCCAATAAGTTTCTACTAAAAGAAGGCATAACCATTTAGCCATACCTTTTAATTTCCTCCACCAATTGAAGTCTTGAAAATCCTTATGCATCTCCTTTCTTTCTTGTCTTGCCTTTGCTCCTTTCACAGGTTCAAATTCTTTAAGCTGCATACCTGCAAATTTACATTCACAGAAATAATTAATCCCAAAAATATGAGATCCTCTTCTCTGTATGGATGATGTCAACACATTCCTCTCATTCTCATCTGCATAGATCAGTTCTTCTCTACTGTCATCACCGTCTTCTTCCCCAAGGAGAGGTCCTTTCTCTGGTTAACAGATGTATTCTACTTCTTCATTCTCAGTTCTTCGAAGTAATAATTTCTCAGCAAACAATTCTCTAACAGGCCATTTAACTCTTCTTCCCACATAAAATCATTGTTTCCATTTTTCTCTAATTCCTTTCAATACCAGCTTCTCCAAATGACTGAGTTCTGCCTTCATCTCAGCCAACCCTATGTCCCTTTCTTCTTTACTCATTCCTTTGAGTCCAACTGCTTCAGCCCTCTTTTCCCTATGTCTGTGACTTTCCTTTGTACCCCTGTCATGACCATCAATATTCAATTCCTTTCCTTCCTCTGGTGAACTTTCCTTGTTCACTAGTGAGCTGCAACTAACTTTTTCCATTTCGCCTGTAACAAGTCTCCTTCATGCCTCACCAAACTTTCCTGAGTTTAGTCCTTTGGCACCTATTGGTTCTTTCCTTGAACCTTTCACTGACTAACAATTCTACCAGCACTCTTCTTGCTGGAATTGTTATCCCCTATCCACAATCACAGTTGTGGAGCTGCCGCATCAACTTCTACCCAACCTCAGTTGGAAGTTGTTCTCATCTCCTCTTGAATACTTCTTGATCACTACCTGCTTCATTCAGTAAATTTGTTTATTGCGGGGTATTGTCACGTTTACACATCTGGGATTTTCTTCTTGCTCTATCTTCTTTACATAACTCATATGCTATGATGTTGGTACATCTCATTCCATCTTTCAGCAAATCCACTGCTTCCACTGACCTGCACAATCTTTTCACATCAAAGTATCTCTCAACTACTATCAATTCCTTCCGACAACCTGTTTGTAAGAAAATTTTCTTTTGCCTACCCAATCTCTGCTCTTCCGATCATCAATACCATTGCATTCAACAATTTTTAAACAATCTTCAATCAAATCAGTGATGCAATCAACGTAAACATTCTTACCAGACCTTCCTGGGTATTCTCTGCTTCTCCATTCTAATCTCAACATCGTTTATAGCCTGATCCTCATATTCATCAACGCACTTCAGGCAATTATACATCTGGAAAAATTTAAAATGTAGTTTCCCAAAACAATCTTTCAGAGCGTTAAGCTGGCTCTGATACCAAAAATTATGCAGGGTAACCCCGCCAAACCCAGAATCTACAACTTACCATCGGCAAAATTTCAAATTTTCATACTAATTTAGCTTCTAACACTACAACAAAACCCTATGATTAGCGTCCCTTTTTTCTTCCTTTTTTGCGTCTAGAGCCCATTTTTGGTGCTATTTGTGTCCATTTATAAAATATGGTGCAAATATTGATGCAAAGTTTGCACCGAGTTTTGCACCAAGTCTTACACCAAGATTAGCACCAGGTATTGCAATAGGTTTTGCATCAGGTTTTACACCAGGTTTTACACCAAGTTTTATGCCAGGTTTTGTGCCATCCTTTGCACCATGTTTTGCATCAAGTTTGGCACCTAATTTTGTTTCACCAACTTTTGTATCATTTATTGCATCCACTTTTTGCACCTACTCTTGCATCAACTTTTTCATCATCTTTTGCATCCTCTTTTGCATCATTTTTAAATTACTTTTTGCATCCAATTTTACATCATTTTTTGCATCCCCTTTGCATCAAGATTTGCATCAGGTTTTGTGTCTCATATTGAATCTACTTTTGCATCTAATTTTGTTGCATCAACTTTTGCATCATATTTTTCATCCATTGTTGCACCCATGTTTACGTCCACTTTTGCATCCCTT
>APFE030357182.1:1087-31475 GCA_000404065.3 Pinus taeda | reverse complement strand
CCTTCCTCACCTTACCTCGGAGTCTAGAGCTCCTTCTCAGGTTTTGGAAGCTTATGGTTTCTTCTCTTGTGTCCTTCTCCCTCTTCCCTATCTCCTTCTTTTTCATGATTTTCTCCCTAATCTTGGTTAGTATTTCGGAGAGTAACTATTCATCTTCTTGTGGTGATGAAGGTTCAGGAATGTCTTCATTGATTTCTTCAGCTCTCTCTTTCATTTTTCCTTTCTGTTTAGTTTGCTTTCTAACCTCTAGTTTAGAAGTGGTCTCTGCATCATTATCTTGTGAGGAGGTTCCAGATTTGTTTTGAATGTTAATGTTGATCTTTATCCTCCTACTTTTCTTAACATGACTCTCCTCAGGTGACTCTAGAGCATTCTAGAAAAAATTTCTTACCAATAAATCTTCCTAGGAATCCCCTATACTTTTCAAATGGAATTCAACTAGTATTTTGATTCAGGAGGCTCCAGAGAGACACACAGGACAAAGATGGCTCAAAAATCAAAGTTTTTGGATTATGCTTGAACTAGGACCAGATTGAAGATCTCGTCGTCTTGATCATGGTGGTGAAAACGTCTCGTCAAATCGAGGTCATATGCAAAATATAGAGCTCTTCAAAGTTTGACATGACAGGGGAAAAGTGGGGCCCACAACATGCCACATGGCATCCCAGTGACAAGAGGGGGACCCACATGGCAGCTCATCAGCCATTGACACTTGGTGCTTTCTCATTTGTCTCCTAAAATCTGCATAAGAGACAAAATCATTTTTATGGGTATTAAATAACCATATAACTAAAATTGTTCTAATATATAGTTATTAAAATAATTATATAAAAATAATCAAACATGGTTTCGGGATCAACGACAACAACCCACGTTGAACCCTTTAAAATGACCTTAATACAAATCACATTTCTATATGGGATCAAGATCGGCGGTAATAACCCTGGCCGAACCCTCCTCCACATTTTCCTGCATATATGTCTGACCATATATCCATAAATATGTTTAAAACAATGTATTAAGAGGTGGGCACGGGCCATCGGCAGTGGACCCGTCCCACACCCCAACGGTCCAACCATATGTTAACCTTATATACATATGTGCCGATATAAAAGCACCGCGCTGATTGCCGATTATAACATCGTCGATATCTATATCTATATATATATATGTGTGTGTGTATGTGTGTGTGTGTATGTATGTATATGTATATGTATATATGTATATGTATAGTATATATCATATGTATATAATATACATATGTATATATATATATATACATATGTATATATAGTATATATATGTATATACATATATATATGTATATATATGTATATGTATTAACATATATATATGTATATATAGTTTGTATAATATGATATGTATATATACATATGTATATATAGATATATATGTATATATATATGTATATATGTATATATATATGTATATATATGTATATATGTATATATATATAACCCCGAAAAAGGCGTCGATACCTCTGCATCTGCCAACCGCCGATAAGTCTGACCGCTAATATGGATATCGACAAAGTCCCAGAAATCGCGCCGATAAACGCACCAACACCCGTTTTGATCACTAATACCAACTGCCAATTGTCGATATTTTGGGAACAAAAGTGCCAATAAGGTATCATGCGGTGTTCACGAGATGTGTCACCCTATTTCAAATATATTGTGGTTTAAAAGGTTTATATATGGACGAGGTGGGATTTGATCCCCCAGCCTCTCCATAACCATATGCCTCCTTTACCAATGCGCCAAACACTTTAACTTGGTGAATCCACCCAAGGTGTTTCTACTTAAACAATCATTTTTCTCTTTGCACACAATTCGAGGAGGAGAGAGACTGCATGCACAGATTTCGAGGCAGAATTCAGGCACGAATTTCAAGGCAGCAGATTAATTAATATTTTAATGCAGGAACCATGAATTTTACAGGAGGGCAAAATTTTCACTTTGTTAGAATTTGACAAGTTTTATATGGTTTTTACACTTCTCATCGCCACTAACACAATGGTGTTGTTAATTTCTTCGTCAGAGGTCTACATTTTTCGGTCAGTTCCAGAATGCACGTGGAACCATGAGCCATGAAATTTCCCCAAGGAGGTAAAATTTTGACATTTCAGAATATAGTCAAGTTTATACTTGTTTTTCATGGTTTTTCACAGGGATTGCAATGGAAAGATTAGATTCACCATTTGAGTTTTGCAGATTTATAGTCCATCCATGGAACCGAATCTTTGAGGAATCGCAGGGGAATATAAGAGATTCCTTGAGCCCAGAATTCTCAACTTCTCATAATTCGGATTTTGGACAGTCGATTCAGCACTACTCAATGCCACAAAGCTGATGGTCACTTCAAATTTCTTGTTCTCTCATTTCTGCTTCTTGTCACTTTTTCAAGTGCTAGTCCAGATGTCCACATTCATGTGCGAGCAACCATCTTCATGAGATCGATGCCTTGAGAGCAATGGTTTGAGCAACTTCAACAGTGAGACATCCACTTCTTCAGATGGCCCTTGGTTGTGAGGTATATGATGTGTTCATGTACTTCTTCTTTCTGCATTATGTTGTACAGATCCATGGTTGATGTTGATGCATGATCTTGTTTATTACATGTTGTCATGATTCCTTGCTTCATGTTATGTAGAATCTTCTATATGATGTACTTGCTATCATAACTCTTTATATTATGCTTTGAGATCCCTTTTTGTATGTTGTTGAGATACTCTTGTTGTCGTCATGCATGTGTTTTGCTTTGACATCCCTTTTGTGCCATGTTGGTGGGATGCGCACCATGCTTGTTTTTGTGTCATACAGATAGGAGCCTTCCAATTGAGAGTTCTAGCTATGGAACATTACTTAGAGCCACTCCTGCGTGAGGGCATTCTTCCTTGTTTGATTGAGACATCACCTCTTGTGTACATCATCTTTATTGACAACACTTAATGCAACAGCCTACACCATCTTGACATCGAGGCCCAGAGACGTAGTCCCTCCTGGACGAACTCCGTTATCAATGGCTTTTGTTTTCATGTGATGATGATTGTTATGTTCATATTATTTTCTGCATGCGGATGTATTCATTAATGTTCCTTGAAAAGCAATTTTAACACATCATGAAAGTAAACGGTCTTGGAAGGGTCCTTCTTCACACCTGGACCTGGATCAGTTGAGCTTGAGTTATGAAAATAATAGCTGAAATTAATGATTTATTATAGTTATTGAGCACTTTAATTTTGTTTACTGATTGACAAAATAGTCAAATCAGGAAAGCCACTCATGCTGATATTAAAATATATCTACAACATGCATAAGAGAAGCTTGAGTTTCTCCAACTTGAGTTATAGCTACAACGAGATGAAATACAATAGAAGGGTCACCATTATGAGCGGGTTCTTGTTCAGAACAATCCTCTTTTGAGTTTGAGACAACTCCCATAAGTAGTCAGAAATTGATCAAATCAATGAGGTTGAGGTTGATTCCCATTAAGCGCCCATTTCAGGCGCAGATTTGCATGAAGATGCAAATGTTCAACTTGCACTTCCCAAGCCCATCATTAGACCTTGGGAAGAACTTATTAGCAACAAGAACAAAACTATTCTTGGATATGATAAGGATGTTTCCTTTCACATGATGAATGATCCAATGACATTGCTAATGCTCTCTAGTGTGTAAGTTTATCCCAAAATTATCGTGGCATTAAATAGAGTAAGAACCATACTAGTGTTGACTTAAATTCCTGTTTATTGGGGTTGAATCTTTCCACCCAATGTTTCATGTAAATCACTGTAGAGTTTAGAAAATATGTCCCTCCCTATAATACCCTATCTTTGTCTTCCACATTGTTGAAAATAACTATGGAAAAGTCCTTTGATCCCATTTTAACCTCTATATCCCCCTTTTAGCTATTAGTACTTCCTAATACAACCTACAAGTATTCTTTACAAAGGCCAAATGCCTATGAACTTACAGATTAGTGCATGGTCCCTCATGTATTGGATCTTTTCTCCAACTTTGTTTGAGATGATTTTGTATAATGGGGTTTTATCCATTTGAGGGAGAAAGGAACTTGCGTTTTTGGTGTCTTTTGCTTGTTGGCTTTCTTTTCCAAACTTTTCTTGGCCTTCCTCTAGCAAGTCTCAAGGAGCTGCTAAGGGTTGAGCAACATGCTTGCTGGAACTAGAATTGTTGGGCTCAATGCGAGGAGCTTGTTTGGATGTGCAACCTGCCACAACATTGTTGAAGGAGGGGTTGCCTCCTCACCCCCACAGGGGAGCCATACAAATTGAGAGAGGTTATATATAAAAAATAATCCTAATTAGGTTCTCTTCAAGTTACTTGTATTTAGTGTTGAAACCAAGTGGTAAATCATTCATCAAGTTTCCATTCCTAAGATATTATAATTATTTTTATAGAACTCATATTTTTAGTTTTTAGTGATATGTTTGTTCCTTATAAAATATGTTTGTAGTAATCAAATCTTGTTAATGTGATTTTGTTTAAAGGGCCTTATTCTTTATGATGTTTTAGGTTTAAAACGGTGTGGTAGTTTGGATGAGACACTTAAAATTTAACCATGTTAAGGTTTGGTGTAGCCCACACCAAATATGATCCCAGAGTGATTTTAATGACTTAGATACTCTCTAATAGTGATTATATTCTAATTCTCTTAACAAAAGCTTCCAATTTAAATATACCATTATTATATTAGTTTAACATTCTTTAAATAAATAAATGAATAAAATAACCATATCATTAGACAAATATAATAGATTTATCTATCCATCCCTATCCTACCCTACTTCCCCTCTCTCTATAAATAATAATAATAATATTATTTATAACATATATAAAATATTCCATTGTTTTTAACTTAATTTTTCTTCTTTCTTTCTTTTTTTAGCATGGTGACTAGCTAACTACTTTGGAGTAAATTGGGCCAGGTCGAGGATGAAACCTAGAGGTTGCCATTATAACACCAAGAGTATATCCAACAACTAGTATATTTAACAACGAGTAATATAGATATACCCAGAATTGATGACTTAGCAAGAACTAAGAGTTCACAATGGTGGGGAGCCTCCTTGAGCCTTGAAATCTAGAGGCTGCCACTATAACACCAATAGTATATCTAGCAACTGGTATATTTAACAACGAGTAAACCAAGTATACCAGGAATTGACGACTTAACAAGCGCTAAGAGTCCACGAGGGTGAGGGAGCCGAGGGTGGTGGCGCCTCCTTGAGCCTTATCACAACGAGCAAAAGATGATGTCGATTTGAAACACTTTTAATTAATATTAATTTCATTCATTCTTTTTAAAATCACTACTAACCTAGACACCAAATTGATGTATGAGATCCCCTTATTAGTTTCTGCCAAGGGAGGACTCTAGCAATCAATTAGCTTTTGACTACTCATTAATTGAGCATTGACCAATATATTCTCTAATTTTTTAATTTAGTAATCGGAGAACCCACAGTAATAACCATTTTTCATTAACGTTTCAAATCCCAATAGGGATCCATCATCAGGACATTTTTCATCAAGCTCTTCTACTATCATCATTCAAGAATGTCCTGATGATGGATCCCTATTGGGATTTGAAACGTTGATGAAAAATGGTTATTACTATGGGTTCTCCGGTTACTAAATTAAAAGATATAAACCATATATGTCTTAAATCCATATTCTCTAATGTTTAAATTTATAAAATATATATTTATTTTTTAACATTATTAAAGAAACCAATTTGTCATCGTTCCATTGGTTCATATTTTGAAGGTCTTATTTCCACTTCATGACAAGTGCAATAGAACATAATGAAATAACCAAGGTTTATGCAACTACACTTTCCCCAAAGTACTGTAACTTCATTAATGTAATTGTTTTTCAATTCTCTCCATGGATCAAACCCTCTTTTCATTAATGTAACTGTTTTCCAATTCTCTCGAGTGGATGACACCCTCTTTTCATTAATATAACTGTTTTTTAGTTCTCTCGAGTGGATCATACCCTCTTTTGTTTGCATGTAAAGAACTTTGCAACATGTCTTCTTGCCCCATCCCTCAAATCGATATGCTGTAAAAATGCACCCCTCCCTACAAATAAATATGTAGCTGAATACCTATCGTTATTTTGCCTCCGGGTGGGTGTTGGTCAACATGCTCAGTCTATTGCTAGTATCAAGCGCAACTATTATATTTACTGTTAAATTTTTAATTTACTTAATTTGAAAGCATTTTGTGCGATAACCTTGTATATTTTTATCCATTTATTGCCATTCTTTTACATAGCTGTAGTATTTCATGTTAGAACTTAAAAGTTATGCTTGGTTTGTAGTATCTGACTCACTTGGATATTTTATCTATTTCAACCAATAAATTAAGTATATTCCATGCCTTTCATCCACCCTTGACATAAATATAAATAGTTGTCGAGGATATAAAACGATAAAATCAAAATTTGGTGTTTACAGGAATTCCGTTAGTTGACAATGACTGAAAATATTTTAATTATAACAATAATTCAATATATGTAAATAACTAACCATCAATCTTGTAAAAATTGTGTTATCCCACGTGGTTGAGACGGTATGTTATTCACCTCCCCACTCAGGTTCAATCCACGAGATACATGATAACATTGCCATCTATTGATGCAACAATTGTAAAAATCTTGACATATGGTAATATAATGCTTCTTCCAAAGAGATGATCTTTTTTAAACACTAACCATCCATCTTAATATTTTAAAATAAACTTAAAATCTAGGGAATTAAATTGGAAAACGACTATGGTGAGTGTGTAAGTATTATTTAAAAAAAAATGATGAATGTGTAAGTATTATTAAAAAAAAAAAGAAGCTTTGCACAAGTGATTAGTTGTTAAAATTTTTATTTAAAAATTATAATCATTAATTTAATTTATTATGAAAATCAACTTATAATGTTGAGCTTTCACTTTATAACCATTTATTTATTCTGTTATGAAAATCAATTTATAAATGTATATCAAAGCTTTGCATATTAATATATGTAAAACATGGTTTTCTATCCTTTAAAAATGTCACAAAAAGTTGGGTCCCCTGTTAGTAATGTTCTACGAAATCAAAGTTTCACATTATAGTTAGTTAGTCAATGGCACACGGAGGGATTTCTGGATAGGATTTTCATAAAATTGAATTTTGAAAAAAGGCACATGCCAACCAAATTGAAAATCAATGCCGAATTTGAACTTGTAATTTGTTCTAGATAATTGATCGAAATGGCATATGTTCCATATAACTAACTGAAATGACATATTAAAAATAAGTTTATTTAAATTTTTGAAACATATAAAAAATTAATATGTAAATTTTTTCGGAAAATAATATTAATGATGTTGATAATGTGATATATATAATTTAAATATATAAATTAAAAAAAATAAGATTTACTTATGGAGATTCATTTTTTATTAATTTTTGTTAAGACAATTCTACTCATTAATTTACTTTTGACTCCTCATATAGTTGAGCTTTGACCCAATATATTATCCCTTGTTTAACTTTATGAAATATATATTTATTTTTTTAAAATTATTAAAAAACCATAATTAATAAATTATAATTCTATTTATTATCATTATTTAATTATAAAAATAATTACTACATGTGAACATATATATTTAGAAAAACATAAAACAAGATTTTTAATTCATGGAGATTTTATCTGTATTGGTGATTTGCTTTTGACTATTCATTAATTGATCTTTGAGCAATATAATTATCTAATATTTAACATTATAAAGTATATATTTATTTTTTAACAATATTAAAAAAACCAATTTGTAATTGTCCCATTGGTTTATCACCTTCACGTGCAATGGAACATGCATATTGAAATAACCATTTTTTGGCCAAATTCTGTGCCATAGCCTGAGGTTCGTGCAACTCCATTTTCCCTGGGCTATGGGAACTTTGTTAATGTCACTGTTTTTTAGTTCTCTATGAATGAATAGAGACACTTTGTTAATGTCACTATTTTTCAGTTCTCTATGAGTGAATAGAAACACTATAATCACAACACTAAGGTATCCTCTATTTATCTTTTTTTAAGTATCCTTTTACAATTTTGATGATGATGATGGTGGTTAACGTTCACTAAGACCAAATTGGTCTATCAGACCTATAATTTTCTTAGTTCTTAATTGTTTGGCTTCTCGTCTTTCTTGGCGAGATTGGTGTTATAGCTTTCTTTTTTTTTTTCTCTACGGTCTTCCAACTTCCTTTATCTTGCATCTCCTCCATCTCTTCTAGTTCTTGGGACATTGGTGTCTTAGCTTCGCGATCTGTTTTGTTCGTCATTTTGAAGATAGTCGGAGAAGAAGTTTGGTCTGGGAGATCTGCTTTGCTATTAAATGAAGATTTATTTTGTGCGGTATTCGAATCCTCATAACTGTTGATGCTTGAGGGGTTGTCAAGTTCACTTTTTTGCTGTTGGGTGGGGCTATCCCCCTGCTTGTCTTGAGAGTTGTTTCTTTCTTTCCCAATTTCTTGCGATTCAGAGTTTTTTTGAGAGTATTCTTCCTCGATGACAGTGTAATGTTCTTTTTGTGCTCCTTCCCACCATGTAGATTTGTGGTGATTCTTTCTAGCAGAATTTTTAGATCTGTGGTGATTCTTTCTAGCAGAATTTTTCTGGGAGGCTTTTGGGCAATTTTTGGCTAGATGGCCCATCTCAAAGCAGGATCAACATATGAAGAGGACACTTCCATAATCGAGTTTCTAGTTCCACACATAGTCTTTACTTGTTAGGTTTATTTCAGTTGGGAATTCGGCGCTGAAGTCCATTTCCACATAGATGCGTGCATCGGTGGTTCTAGCATATTCCTCTATTCCTGGGCACCTGCAGTAAAATTTCTCAATTGCATTTCCAATGGCTTTTAGCGAGGAGAAATTCTAGAGGTGCAAGGGAAGGTTTGGCAATCTCACCCAAATTGGTGCTGAGGTTATGACTGTTGTTGAAGGATCGAATGATGGGTTCCATGGCTTCATGAATAGGCCTAATTTTTCCCAAAACCAAGGGCTGGAATCTAGAATGCATTGTCTGCTTTCACGGTTTTCAAAATCTACTATAAAGAAACCCCTAGCATAGGGGTATATATTAATTTAATCAGAAATGATAGGCTTCCATACCTCTGAGATCCAACTATGGAGAGCTGTCAGCCGCGGCCAAAAACCATTGAATTGGCATATTAGGGCACTTTCAGAAAACTTCAAAGCCTCATTAAGTGAGGCCTAGACCACCTGGACAGTGGGAGCTCTGGCTTCATTGACGATATGGGCAGGAGCTTGCCCCCCAGAAGCAGAGGAAATTGAGCCAGCAGCTATCTTCACTAAACTGGGAGCTATCTGGACCCTGCGAAAAATAACCATGCCACATTTGTTTGTGAAATAAAAAACACAATATCAAAAAATCTAAAAAACATAAACACTTTTCCTATCTAAACTAAATCTAAATTATATATATATAATAAGTATCTGACTAATTCTATATATATAATATATATATATATGATAAGTATCCCACCAGAGAAAATATGTAATTTCTGCTTATAATATAAACTACTCCACTATCGACACCTTCTTAGTGATCGGGAAGTGGTGTACGTTATCCAACATGAAAATAATGTATAAAAGATTTAGGGTCACCGACCCACTTTCGGAGTGGCACATGCGTTCAAAATGATAAATGGAAAATGATCCAATAATGAGCCTCTTATTAAAGAAAAAGAAGAATGGCCCACACTCCACGCAAATCTACAACTATAGATTCAGAAAGGAATGAATGCCTAAAAAATTCATTAGATATAAAACTCCGACCTGCACAAGACACGTGTAACGATAAACATTGTTGAATGTGAAATTTTAGCGTCGGAAAGTGCTGTGTGTCATAATATTAATATTAATATATGACATTTGATTATGCAAATGAGGACATCGTTAGAATGTGCTAATTTATAGTTTATATAATAATAATATAATAAAAATATTGCTAATGTTGGTAATTTGTGTGGATTTATTATATCAAGGAAATTTTATTTTTTTAATATAAATAATAATATATTAAATTTATTTAAATAATATTTTTTAAATTAAAAATGTCTTCTTTTTCTAATTCAGAAAATATTTATTACCACATGATCATAAAAATCTTAAATCTAATATATATAATATATATATTTATTATATATTTTTTTTAATATTAAATACACAAAATTATTTACTTAAATTTTTCAAAATTTATAACTAAAAGAATACCCTAAATTTTTAAAAATTACAACTACCACAAAAATATATAAAATTTCTCATTTAATAGATATATCTCAATTGAATTAAATATTAATATACATATAAGTCCAAACTAACCTATTTTTAAAATTCTCATTTAAATAGATATATCTTAACTGAATTAAATATAAATATGCACATAGGTCAAAACTTCGGAATATTTTGTAAGGAATAAATTTAAAGTTCTTTACTATTATTTTAATGATTGCTTTCCAACTTTCAATATTGTAATGTAATGTAATAAAATATATGTTAGTATAAACAACATAAGTTCGAATGTTGTTTAGATATTTTATTGGGATCACATTTATTTTGTCTCTATATAAATTTCTTTTTCATTGGCATGTACTTACAAATAATTGTTAAACATACACACTCATTGTATTTGTTAATAAAATGAATACAATCAACAGCACATAGGATCAAGGCATATAATAACACATTCACATTATTTATTAGTTGATTTTAAATCAAAGTTTCATTGGAAGTATTTTGAGTATTGGCATGGGATTTTATGTGCATTGAATAAAGCGTTTATAGATTTATTTTTGGTTCATTAGTCTATTGCTAATAGGTTGTAGGGTTAATTTTGTGAAATATTTTAACTTTTAATATAGTTGAAAGCATAGTAAGCTAGGAGAACATATGCACAGTTATATGTGTTGGATTTTTGTAACATGATAAATAGTTTTTATTGATGTGAATTTTTAAGTGACTAGTTAAGCAAAATATCTAATGACCAAGCCAACCTCTTATTGAAATTGGTTAGGTTGAAGAGTAGTTATTTGTATTTGTATTTCTTAGGATTATGATTTAGGTTTTATAATAAGCCGTGTTTTGTTTTAAACTAATCTTGATATAATTTATTTTAATTGGCTAGGTTGAAGAGTAGTTATTTGTATTTTTGTTTTTTATGATTATGATTTAGGCTTTATGATAAGTAGTGTAGTGTTTTGTTTAAATTAACTGTTGGGTGCAGGATCCCTTAAGGGAAGTTTTAGGGCTTAGAGCCCAGATTTTGGTCAAAGATTGTAATTTCGATGTAAAGACTCCGCATTTTGTGGGCACAGAGTGCGTAGTTTGTAAAAAAGTCATAGGGTTGTCCGCCCTCAATTTTGTTATTGTAATGTCGGCGGTAGAGATCTACCCATGGTCCGCGAACCATGGAATTGTATAAATAGAGCGAGGCTCTAAGTAGTTAAGACATCAATCAATCTCATGACGATAAGGATGAAGAGTTGAGTCATATATGAAGTGTAAAGTCTAATTTTGGGTTGTAGAGTAGGAGAAGACTCTGTAGCTAAGCGCACAGAGGCCTAATAGTCTGCAGCTAAGTGCGCGGACCCCTGCAGTTGAGTGCGCAGGGCGAGTCGAGTCTGTAACAGTTGGAAGTATTAATAAAGAGAAGTTTCCTATCATTTATGTGTATTTATTTCCTGTTTTATGCATTCGTTATCTTGGGTATGAAATTCAATTCTAATACTTATATGATGCGCGAATGTGTATAATTGTATTGATTAAGTGAATGCAAGATAGAATATCAGTTTACACGAATTTAACTAAGATTTGTTAAGAAGATAAGTAAGATACGCAGTGTAGTTTGGGGAAATTAGTACAGTTCATTGCCATAAGCAACGCAAAGCATCTTAGCCCTTGGTTATGGCTGAGCGAAAGATGACTGTAACAGATCGCGAAGGTATTGAAGGTTGGAACAGTGTGCAAAGTGACCTGCGTGAAGACAAGCATAGTGGACTAAACCGACATCACAAACATCTCAAGGGTGTAGAAACTTGCTTCCAACATCCCCCCATACTGATTCGGGTGAGACTTCAGTTCGCGCTCCACGGGTTGATGCCGAAAGGGCCAGTAGTTTAGGGATTTGTTTGGCTAAATAAATTCGAACCTGGGTCAGGCCCCCATAAGCCAATAAATGGTTCTGTTGCCGGGACCAGAATCTGCATAGAGATGTCTGACGTCGTATCATTAGAATCCAACTAAGAAAGAAATTGAACGCTGGTTAGATAGAAGAATTCATGAGTTCGTGGTGCAGGAGAATGGGAACCCGCGACTGTCAAAAGAAGAGTGGTTAGACTGCTACCTGTACATGGAGATCCATGAAATATTTTTTGTGTCCTTCCCTAATGAGCTATACGAGCAGATTGCGAAGCTAGAAGATAGCCAAGGAAGGTGGAAGCTTGACGGTCCTATTATATGGACCCTAGAGTTAGTGTGGACGGTTGGAAGCATCGAAGGATAAGATCGCATGCGTCGTTGATCATTGGCTTGATCATATTATAGGAGGATTTGTTACTAAGTTCACGGTTGACACCTCAGTTAGCTACAACGAGGCAGAGTGATGCTTTCTCAAAGGACTGCGATGTAAGTACATAAAGTCTTTGAATACTTGGATTAAAATGCTATTGTGTGAAAAGAGGGTTATGCAGTTACCTTGATGTTTGGGGTTACACAAAGTGGAAAAGCTTACAGGAACGAAGGAAATAAGGGACCAGAAACTAGCCCCTTGATTTCACCTCCGCGAGGGGATGAGGAAGAGCTCGCGAAGGTCTCACAGTGAAGTGCGATCCATCTAATAAGGCAAATAATTCCACGAATACCACCTCCACCCACACCGCCACCAGCTTCACCACCATCACCTCCATCTTCACCCATACTCACTCCACCACCACCGCGATTCAATATGGCAAGCACAGTGAAGTTTCCTGTGTTCAAAGTTTTGGGAAATGAGGATCCGAACCAATTATGGTTCGTGGTAAGTGCTATATGGGAAGTGCAAGGAGTTACAGATGACAATATAAAGAAAGCGACACTAGTTAGTTCCCTGTAGGACCGCGTGTTGACCTGGTATATTAAGTAAACCAATGATATTCCAAATGCAGGAATTGCAGATATCCAAGAAGCTCTAAATAGAGAATTTAGCAGGCTGAAGTATGAAGCACAAACGATCATTGGATTCAAAGAGATCATGATGCTACCAGGTGAAACTCCTTGGGAGCTGGATCAAAGGCTGAAATGTACGTTTCACGAAGCTAATATGAATCTGATGGATGGACAACATCGCGAGTGGTTTGTAGCTTCGCTAATGCCACATTTAAGGAGTGCGCTATCGCAGCAGAATATAACAACTCAGGCAGAAGCCCTGGAGATTTCCATGAGGCCGCATGAGACCCTAATGCAGGATCCTAACATAGGAGTTCAATAGATCCACGCGTAGCTGAAGATTTATGCCTTGAGATGCAGAGTCTGAAACAAGACAGGACAACTCAACCAGAAGTGCGTGAAGAGGTATGGTGTGTAAAATGCAAGGGTCAGGGTCATGACAAGGACCACTGCTCAGTTTTTACAATTACCTTGTAGGAGGAGGACCGATGCCTTTAAGGTTGGAAGATCAAGTAGGACCTAACGCGACGTCTGCTTTGTGCTGCACGATTTGTTAAATAGTTGGAAAACATGCCACGAACAATTGTCACTTGTTATAGAAGTATACACAAAATTCACAACAGTTGTTCTACAACTTTTGTAGGTCAGTGGGCCACGACGAGCGCACTTGTAGAAGCTATGAGTTGATGATGGATGGAAATCCAACCTATAGAGTTCAGGTCGAAATGCAGCCCCTTGACCAAAATGCAGGAATGGCGTGAAAATGATTTCGGGGGTGCAAACGAGGTGGAGGCGGAGGAGGACTTGGAAGAGGTCGCAGATAGTTGATATGCTACAATTGTGGAGGGCCAAGAAATTATGCTCGTGATTGCACGAATCCAACAGGCTCATCATGTTTGTATTGCACCTTGTTTGATCATGAGACAGAAGATTTTCCTACGCAAATAGCTAGGATACACAACAAAAGAGCGCTATCGCCTCCCACGACTTAGACCTTACATATGATGAGGTCTAAGCCACGCAAGGAAGATCCGAATGTGAACATTGTGCTCAGAAGTGGAATCGCGACGGGAGATGACAAAGGCAAATAGCCAGAAGATAGTACTTGGGTTCGCAAGGTTCCAGTGAAAGAAGCGGAATTTGATTTGGAGCACACTTAGGAAACTTTCATGGAAGCTAAGAAGAGCTTTGCTGATGCCTCCACTTTAGGAAGAAAAGATAAACCAGAGCTAGAAAGGGACCCATACGTTTCTGGAAACATACATTCCTAGAAACATGTATGAAGTTACTACGCAACTGTAAGGCAGTGAAAGGGTTACAGGAACTCATGAACAGATGCGTTGGGACCGCACTAAGAGAGCTACGTGTAGTTCGGAAGATTGGAAAGCGTAAGACAAGGATGAGGTGAGAAATGAGACTAAGCACATAGATCAGAGAATATGAGATGGACCAAGTAATTCTAGATTTGGGATCAGATGCAAATGTTCTGCCGAAGCAGACATGGGAGAGAATGGTGCGACCTATGCTGCAGTGATCTCCAATTCAACTAAGGATGGTGAACCAACAGAAAATAATACCCATGGGGATATTGCAGGGAATAATTATGGATATTGAGGGAGCAAGCGCACTGGCAGACTTTGAAGTGATAGAGATTGTTGATGAGAACAATCCCTACCCCGTGCTCTTAGGAATTGATTGGGCCACTGACATGATTAGGGTGATCAATATGAAAAAGAGAGAAATAATTCTTGAAAAGAAGTCATTGTGTGTAATTGTACCCCTGGACCTTGCTGAAGGATCGCGCTATATGGAGCTGGTGCGCGACTATGAAAGTGATGATGATTTGGACTACATCTTTAAGATAATAACGTGAGACTAGGACTGGGTGAATCCCACCGTGGAGGGGTGGATTTCATGGGAGTGCGAGAGCTCCTGTACTTCAGATTCCGATGAAGAAACCGAGTGATGGCAGAATCAGTTACACGAAGTAACTATGCTGAACTGCAATATGATGACAAGGTCGCTATGCTGTGTGTCAACAGAAGTAAGAGATCTGCCTACTTATGATGGTCTAAATGAGGTAGATACCTTCTTGGTTTCATTTGAAAGGGAGGTGCCTGAAAAACAATGCTTCTAGGCCTTGGAATGGGTACTGCGCGCTACGCTCGCAAGATGGTGGGGTACACACAAAGGGAGCTTTGATGACTGGTGCAAATGTAGGAGAATGATGCGCACATGATTTGGGAAGCCTAGGATGTGACCAGATAGACAAGTATAATGGACGAAATGATTTGCATGCACATCTGGCCAAGTGGGCACAGGCATATGGAAAACAACCTATGTGGATGCACACGTATTTTGCACTAAAATGCATGGTCAATAAGCATGTGTTATGGGGGGGGGGGGGGGGGGGGGGAGTTCGCAGATGGCTCCTAACGTTGGAAAGACAGTATGTGAGAAGAACAATTGCGCAGAAGATTCTATGCACATAAGAGTTCAACAAGGTATGCAACGTGCAACAAAGTGATTGGGACTTGGGCATACCTGTATTATTATGGGCTTATAGGACGACATGCAAGAAACTGACGGGACAAACACCTTTTAGGCTTGTCTATGGAGTGGAAGCCGTAATGCCCATGGAATACATCGTGCCTAGTCTTCACATAGCAGTGTTCACAGGTATGACGGATCACGGAGCCCTGGAGGAGAGGCTCACACAGTTGGAGGAGCTCGAGGAAGAATTATTTTTGGCTAGATTTCACCAGCAGGTCCAAAAGTAGCGCGAAAAGGCTTGGCACGATCGACATATTAAGTTGCATGCCTTCAATGTGAATGATTTGGTGTTGTTGTATGATAGTAAGTTTGATAAATTCCCAAGGAAGCTCTGAATGCATTGGCTGGGGCCGTATGTTATTAAGGAGATCAAAGATGGTGGCGCGGTGCAGTTGGTAAAGTTAAATGAAGAACTATTCCCAGGAAAAGTCAATGGCAATCGTTTGAAGACATGCACAGGGGGCTCAAATATCTGACTAGCCAACATAAACACAATCTTAGCACTCCAGGCAACTGAAAGGAGGCACGGGACTATAACATACTATGCCCGAGAGCTGCGCGATGTCAGGATTGCATGCAGTAGAAAAGTGTCGCAAGGTCTACGACAACATGAGGGTAGCTGCGCTGCCACACGGGTTGGCTGGAAAGTGACTATTCCAGTCATTATTCATGATGAGATGCTTGGTTTGAGACCAAATGGAGCAGGCGACAGGCATTTAAGGCAAATTTTATGGGCTAGATTCTTGAAAATCTGTCGCCAATCGAGCATTAATGGACCGAATGTGGGGGGAACGGTTGAACTCAAATTCAAGAGGCACTATAAATTACAAAGGGTTGTCCAACAAACAAAACTTGACAATTTGAGAAATGAGTTTTTGCACACTTAGACATTCATGAACCCAGACTTGTTCGATCTTTTGAAGGCGAATTCATTACTTGAGCAATTACCCGAGACATTGAGATAATTGTGGAATCGCACTATGGCAGCACCTGAAGAAGCCATGGATACTGGAGTAATGACTGCCAAGGAAGCTACGTAGCCCATTATGGAAGTGGAAGCCCCAAAAAGTGTCGGGATAGTTGCAGAAATCCCTAAATCGTCGTGCACACCGAGACCCTAGAAAGACAAGCAGGCCATGGTACTGGTGCATGTATCACCTAGAAATCCACTAAGGATTAGGCTCACCATGGAAGAAAAGGGGAAGGCTATCAATTTGGAGGCCGATGAGGAGGAATAATTTTGTTTTGGAGAATTTAACATCTACGGATAAACACTAATTCACTAGACAAGTAGTTGTGCCTAAAACAACAATTTAAAGTGTTTTAAACTTTTCCTATAAATAATAGATAAGAAGAGGGGATATAAGGCCTACCTATAGTTCCGCTTTCCTCTCGTCTCCCTTGTATCGATTTCGTCACTCCTTCCTGTACTTAATCTGCTTGAGAAGTACCCTGTAAACACAACAGAAGACAAAAACCAATCAAAGCATACGGTCCATTGAATATAAATGAAAGGAATCAGAAACAATTCATACATATAAGCATTATGAAAGAACAAAACATATGGAAAAAGACTCAAACACTTTATTAGATAGAAGAAGGAACTACAACCATGAGTGTCTGATTAAAAGTCATTCCTCTAGCTTGGATCCCATCCACATCACATCAAAAGCAAGACAAGCTTGTCACATCACATCATTTGCTCCAAAGCCAAGTGTGATAGTAGCATTATCTCCTTACAATTCAACATAATCCAGCCTTTGATCACTTAGATGATTGGTCAATTTATAGGAAGATGAAGGAGGTTTTGTCATTAGTGGTGACATTGAATGGCCTTCCATACTTAGAATTAGTTCCATGGAGGAAGGGATGAGAGGATAGGATGATCCTTAACTCATTCCTCGTCCATTTTTGAGCTCATAGGAGTTAATAAGACAATGAAACTTCTAGATGAATCCAAAATATAAGAATATTCCCCAAACCGTATGTGAATTTCGCTTATTCTCCCCCAGTGCAGGTGAAAGAAAGCCTAAGGGCTTTGCAGAGCACCCTGGCAGTGGACTCAACTGCTCTGTAGTGCACCTTCATAAGGGCTTACCTGTGCTGGTCCCTCTAGAGGCAATTTTTGGATGTCTTCAAGTCATGAAACTGTCTGGGAAGGAGGAATTCAAAGGGTTGACTTGTTTAGGGCATGAAACAACTGATTTTAGGGTTTGATGAGTCTTAAATCACTGATCTGAATGTTGGGATTTGATGTGCCCAAATGGATCTGTAATAGTTGTCCCCTAAAGCATGAAGTCAGAAAAATGCCAATGTCGAATGAAATGCTTTACGATGTGATGAGGAGGTATCGAAGTGGAAGGTTACTTGCATCAATTAAAATACATATATCATGATATTTGATTTTACATGAATTACTGAGGGAAGGCATACCCATGCTCAGATTATAAACTTTCATTACATGTACAAAAATAGTCGTCTACAGATATAGACCCATGATTGGAATGACTATTAATGTAAAGCCATTGTACATATGATTTAGTACTCCTGATATCGTAGCCCGGATGGATGAAACTAGATCCAGGGTCTTTAATCTCATTCAAGCATTACAAGTCTAACCATGTGAATATGTGATCTGAAGTCGAACATGGGAAGACACCATCTGATTACCAGCTAATGATGTAAGATGTTAGCAAATGCGAGAGTAATCACCGATAATGATAATGATCCTCAAGGTACTGCAGTACATTCTGCATGGTGTGAATGGATGATTTGATGTCAAACACCATATGAAGTCTTTTGGTCGAAGGCCATTGATGTATGCCTATCACTGAAAGTGAGAAACCTGCCATTGATGCATGTAAGCTTCAAGGTCCTGAATGGGTGTTTCTAAGTCAACTTCTTGGTTAATGAGTTGATGTCGACAAGAAGTGACTCGTCGCAGGCGGGCGTTGATGTATCCCACATCAACGACACGAAACGAGTGTAGTGATTTTAGAGATGGAATTTGACTGACGACACAATGTTCAGGAATTGCAGTCATGAAAATGAAGGTTTATGGTATTGCAAAAGATGGATTTTGACTGAATGACTTCTCTTGAACATGTGGGTGACACTAAAGTGAATTGGTAGCATTGACCCAAAAAAAAGAAATGGATGGTATGATAGACCAATGGTGTGATAACCATCAAGCCAATAACCCAACCCAGATAGTCACGATGATGGAGTGAAAGTGTCATGTTCAAGAGCGACTTCCTACCATAAAGTGGTTTTCCCCTTTTTCTATTTTCCCCAGTAATTGCTGACCAGTACCTCTTTATTTTTATCAAGCTTGAGGAGGATAACATATGCTTGTTGTATAATTTCACCCTTTGGGTGAATCCATCAGTGTTTGATGTTTTAATGTGTCTAGCGAAGGTGAAACTCGGTCTTGAAATAACTCGGTCTTTTTCATGTTTAGAGAGTTTGAAAAGGCATAAAAAGAAAAATCCACAAGTTCTTTCTCGTAAATTAATATCTCAAGCCCGAAAAAGTGTAAAATAATACAAGAGAGATATCATTTCCAATCCGTTAACGAGCTAGAAAGGACAAGCGCTTGACAATCTTTTCATGTTTAGAGAGTCTAAAAAGAGCTTAAAGAGGACTCCACTTTGAGGAACGAGTGGTTTCTAGGATATCAATTGGTTCCGGTGATGTTGGAACTTCTCAAAACATGTTGATTTATGTGAAGAGGCTAGCTAATAAGACCACTCATTGCAACTATTCCTCAAAAAGGGTAAGACAACCAAGTGAAAGTGTATGATCAGCCAAGCAGATAGTGACGATGGAAGGAGAAAAAACATGGCTCATATGATGAAAGATGCTGAAAGAATGGCAATCACGAGGGTTAAAAATGGAAATGGGTTCATTTTTAGACAAGATTGAACCATAGGGAACTATTCTTGGATTCAGTTTCATGTTTACACAAGCTTGAAACGAAAAAATATGCTTGAATTCAGTTTCGTTTTTACACAAGCTTAAAATGAAGAATTATGCTTGAATTTAGTTGCATTTTTACACAAGCTTGAAACAAAAAACTATGCTTGAGATCGGTTTACATGCCCCCAACATGGTGAAAAGGATATTCTCCTGTAACTAGATGGAAGTCACTGCGGTGAAGCAGGACGATTATCCAATGCCTTTTTGGCTTCATCTAGATAGGGACAAAGGTGAATGGGGTGATTCCCTTCACATAACCTACATGGAAACTTAACTTTACCACTAGGTGCATGCCCCACAAGCTTCATTACATTCCCTTAAGTAGACTACTTGCGGCTATGAGGTGGATGGAATGAAGGTTCGTTATGAGATCAAGTGAAAGACTCGACTGAGATTTTACGAGATCGAATCAAAGACTCGAATTGGAACTTTGCTCCAGGGGACCTTGTTTCATTTTTTAATGAGCTTGACACAAGACTTCATTTTTTAATCAGGTTGACACAAGACCAGGTACTGTCCTCATGAGGTGTTTCATTTTTTAATAAGGTTTACATAGTAAAAGAACTATCCTCATATTCTTTCGATCACAACTCATAAGTGGTCATGAAGGAGAGATCTCGTTCCAATGCCCCCAATACATGATGTACAACATCACTAAATTGATTGTGAGTTGATGTAGGCGTGGAATAGGTTGCCACATAATTAACCTGTGGCGGGGATGATACCATTGGTACAAAAGGACCATTTAGGGAAGATGGTTGAATGTAAGCCATATTTGGACTAGGAAATGAAAGTTGGTCAACGATGACAATTCTGCCTTCATGCGGGAAACACATCACTCGAAAGAGTGTGGAAACAATAACTCCCATGCCATAAAAATAGTCGCGCTCAAGAAGTAAATTTTAATCTGAAGGGCCTGGGATTACCATCACATTTAGATAAACGATTTTTCCTCCCAAAGTAATTGGTAATTGAGGAAGGATCCCTAATGGTTCACTGGTTCCTCTGTTAAAGGCCAACAAATTCTAGGTAATTTTCACAAGCAGCAGAAAAACAAGCACTTGCCAAGCAGTGGAGGAAAGGATACTCATAGATGCACCTTCATCTATAATAGTTCTAGATACAATCATATTACAAACTTGTACTATGATCTGGAAAGGCACATAAGAAGAAAGACAGAATCCTGCCAGTCAATTCCGATCAAAGGAAGTGACTAGACTACTTGGAGGGGGTACCGTAGAAACGAGAGAATTAACACCTTGAGTTACAAGAGTAGGAGGATTTTCCTCTTGTCTTGATGGAACAGGGGGATTGCCCCCAAGCTCATTAGAATCTAAAGAAACAAAAGAACTTGAGTGGTATCATATTCACTCTCTTCAGGAAAGATATGATTAGATGAAGGTGAAATCGGGTCAAACGTTACCTCGACCTATTGATTTGGGTCAGGTATAGACTCATAGGATTCACTTTCAGAGAGAGTGGGTTTGACCAACAGTTGATTTTGGTTAGTCAATTCGCCAACTAGTGAAGGATTAAAGGAGATTCTCCTGTAACCAGATGGAAGTCGTTTTAGTGAAGCAGAACGGTTATCCAACACTTTTTTGGCTTCATCCAGATAGGGACAAAGATGAATGGGGTGATTCCCTTCACATAACCTACAGGGAAACTTAACTTTATGCTTCTTTCCATGAACTTTGCTACCACTAGTTGATGCTGTGTCTCTAGCATGATCTTCAGGAGTTGATGACATAGGATGATGTGAACGAGAAGACCATTCTTCTAAGATCTGAGGAATATTAGGACAATTTCAAAGAAGATGGTCTCTTGTATAATGTTTGCATGGATATCGAACTTTGTGAGGTTTGACGGATGATTTATCATTAGATGTTGCATTCAAAGCAATGGTTGCTTGGTTGCCCCTCTATTGAATTTTCTTCTTCTTCTTCTTAGCCACCTAGTTACTAGTACCAATACTGTCACCAGGTGAAGAGGAAGAAGGGGAGGAAGAAACAACCGAGAAAGAAGGCAAAGGGTCAAATTTAGGATCAATTGGAGGTTGATTTTGTCCAGTTGGAGGAGTACTCGATTGCGGAGAAATCATGACATTTTGAACCATGGAGGTTGAAAAAAACCATATTGGCAAGCCAATGATAAATCTTGGAAGGGACAATGTAGCCATATATGGAGCACCAATATTTCCAAAAGGAGGAAAAGGACTAGGATTCCCATCAAAAGGAATTCCTTGATTGGTGGAATCCGGATTTGTCGCCATATGTTTCAACCTAAGATCAACTAAGGAGCGAGTGTGGAGGATGTTATCCATGGTCAATTAATTTTATTTTAATCAAAGTACCATAACAAAACAAAATAGGGATAATCTAGGCAAAAGGTTTACCAAGCAACTATGAACCGCAGAATACCTCCTAGCAAACCAAGAAGCACGGGTAGGCAGTCTCCTCGAATCCTGTGTTCGGTGTATCACAATTTACAAGGTGGTCGACACAGTTACTGAAGGATGGATAGCAACCTAGAGTTTTCATCCCATATATACCTGAAGGTACGTGGAGGCCCAGTCCATATAAGTGCTGTCTAATGCAAAACCGCACAGTGAGAGCATTCCCATATACTTTACGTATTGTAACACCACCCTATATACATGAAGGTACGTGCATGAGCTACGATATACTCACGTACGTGGAATGAGGTATCACACTTAGGATGTATTGCAGACAAGTTAATGATAGTTGCTTTGTTTTACGACGACGGAACATGTCTCTAGCCTATAACCACTAAATGTTCTCGTTAATGACAATGCTCCATTAGGTAAATTGATGTTTATTTTAAGTTGATCTTGCTTAGGAATTTGCCTTTCAAGTTCACCACGTGATGTATTCTGAAATTCCTAGGAATGCAACTATCATGATACGCATTCTTTCCATTCAATTTAATGATGAAAACCGTAGCTAATTAGGGATAGAGCAATCAAATTTCTTTTGATCAAGGAGAAAAGAGAACAATCTAAATGCAATTTCCCTACACTATTCCTATCAGCACACACAAACGTTTTCAATGCAACATGAATGTATTCTTTTCGATTCCCTTAATGTGAATATGAAAAAAAAGGAAATATTCACATACAATCAATCAATCTTTTATATGAATGAAGACTTTTACGACAGTTCAAATTCGAAGGAAGAGAAGACTTTAAGACACTTTCTTTCGAATGAAGATTAATCAATTATATCCTAACTTTGACTATTGATCGATAATGACAAAGAAAACATGAAGAAACATTAATCAATCCAATCAAAGCTGGGCTAGACCAGGAGATAAACAGTCATTTTCAGAGACATAACATTCATTGATCAATCAACAAACAATCAAATAGAGAAAACTTGGCAAAAACTCTTTCCAAAGGTGGGAAACTAATCCTAGGAGGATCAATGTAGCCTAGAGTGGGAAACAGTGCACTTCAGAGTACTTTCCCTAAACGAGGGATGCTCTGCAGCGCACTATGTCCCTCACAAGCGTACGCTGGTGACAGTAAGCCATTTCAAGAGGCAATTTGACATAGTTTTGACCAATTTTTTAATGTAAACAACTGAAATACAATCTATGAACACAAATAGAGTCTACAAGGATGTCTTAGGATGTGGATAAGCTACTAGGGAAGAGGATTGATCCCCAGTGGAGTCGCCAATTTGTTTTGGATAATTTAGCATCTACGGATAAACACTAATTCACTAGACAAATAGCTGCACCTAGAACAACAATTTAAAGTGTTTTAAACTTTTCCTATAAATAATAGATAAGAAGAGGGGATAGAAGGCCTACTTGTAATTCTGCTTTCGTCTCGTCTCCCTTGTATCAATTCCGTTGCTCCGTCTTGTACTTAATCCGCTTGATAAGTACTCTATAAACAAAACAGAAGACAAAAACTGATTAAAGCATATGATCCATTGAATATAAATGAAAGGAATCATAAGCAATTCATACATATAAGCATTATGAAAGAACAAAACATATGGAAAAAGGCTTAAACACTTTATTAGAAGAAGGAACTACAACCATCAATGTTTGATTCAAAGTCATTCCTCTAGCTTGGATCCCATCCACATCACATAAAAAGAAAGACAAGCTTGTGGCATCACATCATTTGCTCCAAAGTCAAGTCTCATAGTAGCATTATCCCCTTACAATCCAACATAATCCAGCCTCTGATCACTTAGATGAGTGGTCAATTTATAGGAAGATGAAGGAGGTTTTGTCATTAATGGTGACATTGAATGACCTTCCATACTTAGAATTAGTTCCATGGAGGAAGGGATGAGAGGATAGGATGATCCTTAACTCATTCCTCATTCATTTTTGAGGTCATAGGAGTTGATAAGATAGGGAAACTTCTAGATGAATCTAAAATATAAGAATATTACCCAAACCCTATGTGAATTTCGCTTATTCTCGCCCAACGTAGGTGAAAGGAAGCTTAAGTGCTCTACAGAGCACCCTGGCAGTGGACTCAACTGCTCCGTAGTGCACCTTCATAAGGGATTACCTATGGTGGTCCCTCTAGAGGTAATTTTTGGATGTCTTCAAGTCATGAAACTGTCTTGGAAGGGGGAATTCAAAGGGTTGACTTGTTTACGACATGAAATAACTGATTTTAGGGTTTGGTGAGTCTTAAATCATTGATCTGAATGTTGGGATTTGATGTGCCCAAATGGATCTGTAACAAATTTGAAGCAATCCTGGTAGAGGAGGAGGATCTAGAAATGGAGGTTGAAACCCAGGGTGCAGACCCTCTTACCAAGTTGCTCACATATGTTCCTCTGCGGAAGGGTAAAGCAAAGGTGCCCAAGGATATAGATGAGAGCAAGAGCTCTTTGCAGACTCCGCTACCCCCTGACGACATTATTTTTGAAGGAGTGTACTTGGGACGAGTGTCTGTGTTGAAGTTTGAGGATTGGGATCTCGTGGACCACGAGAAGTTCCCGCATCTTGTGACCGCGCAACTCATGCACCAAAAGAAAGACGCGCCGGCCGGAATCATAGAATTGGAGCCACGTAAATGGCTGAGAGGTGTTGAGAAGGAGGCTTGCTAAACCTGCTTTGGGTGCCTCATTACCATTGTGTCCCAGTGACCCTTTTTGTCATTAGGCAACTGCTCTGCCTGGTACATGATGGGTGCTTATGGCTGGAGGAGCCCATCCCCAACATAGACCATTTGATTCACAAAATTACCCGGCTCCCTTGCAAAGGGGAGGACCCAACAAACATCTCAGAGGGAAAGAGTGATGATTTGGCCATCACAGAGGCCATGAAGAAGAAGTTTATGCTGGAGAAGAAGAAGAGAGGGTACGCCATTTCTAGCATCAACAACCCTGCGGTTAAAGTCACAATGTAGATATTGGTAGGGAAGGTTATGCGGAAGTGCTCTGTGAATGAGGTGCCCACACCGGTGGTTGCACTAGCAGCGAAATGTGCAAAAGGGGTCCAATTCAAATAGGCGAACTATTTATGTGGAGAGTTCCTCAAGAACTGTTGCAAGGCACAGGAGCAAGGAAAAACTTTTCACTATGCGTGGCTTCTATTGTCAATAGTACTAGTGGCATGGGAATTGCCCAAAGATAGCTAGTTCCTAACGATCTCGTAGGACCTTCTGGAGGCAGCGAAGTATGCTTTGCTGTGGGAAACCAAGTGTTTAGTCAATTTAGTGTTCCTAAATTGATGTCATTAATTGTCAACCCGGGGCTCGTAAGCTGATGAAGTGAAGGTGTACTATATGTACTTAAGCAACCTCTTAGAGCTTTTTGTCGTTTGGGGTGTTGTTTGTGGTTAATTTATTTTCCTAAGATGGAGTGATGTATTTATAAACAGATGAGTGATGGTGTGTGTAAGGTGAATTCTAAATGAGTGAAGGTGTGTGATTAGTGGTTTCTAACTACTTGCTGAAAAGGAAAAACTTGAAGGAAATAAATGAATTAAAATGAACTGAAAGCAAAGAACCACTTTCTAATGGCATTAGACACCATTCATGCTGCTGCAAATAAAAGGTAAGAAAATCACTTAAAAGAACAATGATAATGTTTATCTCTTCCTAACTCTCTGCCTCTAACACATAGTACTGTGTAAGACACGATTAGGAAGTAGCTAAAGATAAGTCTAAGAAATGATAAAAAAATTGAGAAAAATCTACTTTAAAGACTAGTTATAATGTTTTGCTCTTTCTAACTCTCTGCCTCTAACACATAGTACTGTGTAAAGCACGATTAGAAAGTAGTTAAAGATTAGTCTAAAAAGTACCCAAAGTCGGCTGCAAGTTATTAGTATTCTAATCTCTAAAAGATAGACAATTTATAATAAAGAGACCATTCATATTTTAGCAGACAGATTTGAGAAATAAAACTAAAAATCAGCTATGAAAATAAAGTAAAGGCAGCAACTTTGAATCTGTCAACTGAAACTACCACTAGATATAAAGAAAATACATAACACACAAGCAATCCCGGGTTAAAAACCTGCAAAAAGAACAATGCTGATCAACTTAAAATAAAGGCTGGAAATGAAATAACATAAAAGTGAATTACGCTGTACATGTATCAAGAAAAAGAAATGCTGAATGAAAATAAGGAAATGTTGAACATAAAATACTGTACAAGGCTAACATGAACAAGGGCCCTCCATTCATATAACCCAAAGAAGACTCAAGGTATTGAAAACTTCAAAACAGCACTGCTTCTATTACTCCATGTGCAGAAAATCACAGTCAAGAGTGCTAGAACAGCACTATTAAAACAGAGTCTTGAAATGCACTAAAATTATAACCAGTTCATAAAAACACAACAATAATAAAGTTAAATAAGCGTACGCAGACGCAAGTTTTTATAGGCATCTGAAAGATAGCCTAACACGTACAGCTAAAACTGAAAAATAACTGACTGTCATGCGTAATAAAGGTTTAAGTCACACGTCATAAGCCTGCGTGGATCGCTGGAGGTTCTGGTCGTTATGGGCATTGAATCCAGAGTTGGATTATGTCTCCACAACCTGCGTAACCACGGACAAGTCACCGTTTGAGCTAACGTGACCCAACAGCTTACGCATCACCGTTAAGCTGCCTTTGTTGACCGTAACTTGCCCCTCGTTGACCGGAGGTGCAGATGACGTGGATGGCTGAACCAATAGCATAGGAACCTCGAGCACCTTGATTCCTAAGTGCCCATGTGGCTCATTTGGCAAAATGGCACGTGGAACCTTGAGATTAACAAAAAGGCTGCGGAATCACCAGATGGCTGCGGAATCAGCAGATGGCTGCGGAATCGGTAGATGGCTGCGGAATGCCTGTAAATATGTCAAAATCTAAACAAAACAGTCACATATTAGCAAAACTCACTTGATCATGCTTAATGACATCTAATGTAATGATCTGGGTGCTTTTACATTGAAAATGAGGCAAAAGAGAGAGGTAAGTGATGAAAAAAAGTAGGTAATAGTGGATGATGAGGTGTAAGTTAGAGGCTCTACATACCCCCACTACGAGGGCATTGCATGTCCTCATGCAAAAACACTGCTTAATCAACCTGCTGTGATGCCTCTGCCAAGACATCTAATCTCCTCTTCTTCCTCTGTGTGGCCACATTGATTCTTGGTCTTTTCATCAGACATCTGAATTTTAAATTGATCAAAGCTCTGTTTAATTTCCTGCATCTTTTCTTGAGCTTTTTGTTTTCCTTTTTCCATAGACCCATATGAAGCATGGTGTTATCCTGGATCATCTTATCCATTTTAGCTTGCTCTTTCAATTTTTCATTTTCTTGCATGATATGGCGATTTAGAACCTCAATCTCAAAAATTTCCTGTTTTAATGAGTGAACTTGTTGCTCCAAAGGTTGAACATTACTTGGGCCAGCAGCTGCTTGCTCCAACGTCTCCAAATAATTATAAACTTTCTGCTGATCCGGGTCAACCTCAGGTGACTTCTTTGGACTCGGTTCATACTCAAATTCAGATCCATGTTCATGCTCAGGTTCATGCTCAAAAGGACTCTCCTCACGTGGGGGACTAGTCTCAACATACTCAGCGTGTGAAGGGCTTTTCTCAAAGTCAAGTCTTGTAGCAACCTTCTCAGGTGTGCCCAAGTCAATAAAGAATGACTCTTTGTTCTTTGTGGCCCTCATTTTGCCTTGTAATCTGCTGCTCCTTCTCACAGTGGTGATGCTCTGTTTTTCTTTTTGTACCTTTTGCTTATGTTTTTCCACCTTTTTGGAAAGGGCAGTTTCATGGAGTTTGGCCATTCTTTGAGCTAAGGGCTGAGTGTCTTCCTCACTAGAATTCTCAAGAGTGAGGTAGGTTTCTTGGACTACAGCTTTGCTTTTATCTTTCTTTTGTTTCTTCCTTCTCTCTATTCTCTTTTGAGAAACTTCTTTGGCAAGTTCTGAAAGGGTTTCTGTGATGACTCCTTGAGTTGTTTGATCAATGTCCACAGCAGGCTCAAGATCAATTTCATGTTCAGAATGATGTACATCAGTTTCTTCTTCAATCTGTTCTTGGACAGTTTCCTCTTGGACAACAGTTTCAGGGGTAGCCTCTTTTCTTTTTCTTCTACTCTTTCTAGGCACAAAGGTTTCTCTTGCTTCTTCAAAATGGTTTCTCACAAGAAATCTCTCCCAGGTATCTCTGTTTGCTTTCAATTGTTCCTCAACTAACATCTTAAAAAGACCATGATGATACAGATGTGATTCAATGTTTCTTGGGTTCCTTTGGACAATTGAACACATTTTTCTAAGACTTGAGAGTAGAAAATATGGAAGGTTAATATCTTCTCCTAAGAAATGCATCATGACTTTTGCATGGTAAACATATAAAACCCCAAACCTTCCCTCACAAGTCAAGAATTTTTGCACTAATAAAAGTAAAGTTGTCCATTCTTCCTTAACATAAGAAACAGGAATCCCTTTTGTGAAGATGCTGGTATCCATACCTGGGTTCTTTAAGATTTGTTTCCACTGTTGACCTTGTACTAATCGGTTCTTAAACCATCTTTCTCCAGTCTGTGGGAGTGACGTGGCTTGTGCTATGCTACTCTCAGTGACTGTGAACTTTAGATCCCCCACCTCCACTTGATTGTCCTTGTCTCTGAAAGACCGTGCAAAGGCCTTCGTAACCTCTTTGTGGTAACCTCTGAACTTCTGGATGCATTGTAGCCAGTTTGCTTTTTGCAACGCTTCTTTAACCTGAGGGTATCCTTCCAGAAATTTTGAACCCTCTGGTTCTGCCCTTAAGAGTTTCCCCATTGGCTCTACGGCTATGTTCTAGAACACGGCTTCAATGGTGGCCTTAACACAGTAAATTCACGGCTTTGTTCTAGAAAGGAGGTTACACGTCTTCAGCAATAGCCTTAACACAGTAATTTACGGCCTTGACACAGTGGATTTACGGCCTTAACACAGTGGATTACGGCCTTAACACAGAGGATTACGGCTCTTGACTCTTGCTATAGCCGTAACAGACTTTTACTGGTGATCAGAATTAGCGGAGAGGAATAAAACAGAGTATGGTTAATGGTGGCAGCGTAGTGAGCACAGCGTGAACATCGTGGAAATGAAACAGTGTGAATGGAATGATATGAGCGTAGGAGGGTAGAAACGGCTAGGTTTATGAGCGTAAGAGGATAGAAACGGCTAGGTTCTTAAGTTTCGGCGTGGGCTTACACTTGGCTGCGGGATTATGTCACAGAGAGACGTAGTACAATAGGCTACGTCACTTAGGTACGAAAGCCTTAATGAAAGAAGCAGCCGCAAGTGGAATTCAAAAATCGTGGTAATCAAAGACTGATGGATTTAGGAGATACGTGGATGTATGGTCTTATGATAGGGAAAACCGGTAATCATTACATTCAGTGGCAAGAAACATAACCTAGAAGACTTTGCAAAATGAGATAACCGTAAGTTTAAGATTTAGATCATACCTCAGATCCGCGCTTGGATTGCCTTTGATTTTTCCACTAACCCTTCATTATTTTATTGTTGTTGCATGACTCTTTCCCTTTTATTGTTGATGACTTCTGAACTGCAAAAAAAAAAATTAAAAACAGACTGTGTTTTTCTTATGTAGGTGCAGAGGGCTGCGGAATGGCTGAATGGCTGCAGAATTGCCAAACAGCTGCGGAAACTGCAGTGGTAACCTCCAGCTGCACAAAAACAACTTTAGCTATCTAAAAAAATGACTTTATTGATGGAATGGAATGTAGTGAACGGATGGATGGATGAAAAAAATGAAGTGGAGTGAAAATGAATGAAATGGTGGATGAAATGGTGGTAATGATGAAAATGAGATGGAATAAGGAGAAAAAGAGAATTTTTTTCTTTTGGAAAACATGAGGTGTCAGGTGACCCTGATTTTCACCTCAGGTTTTCTGCATGAGATTGCCAATCAGAGATTGGTTTTCAGGCCCATTTATTTATTTATTTATTCTTTTTCAAAAACCAAAGATTAGGCTGATGGAGGAGAAGAATCCTTCTCCACCAACCTGATTGCAGAATCTTCTTTAAACAACTTGACAAACTCTTCTTTTGAGAATGGCTTTTGGTAGATTTTCAAGC
>APFE030357177.1:0-61430 GCA_000404065.3 Pinus taeda | reverse complement strand
GTGTACAAAACTTCCTGGGGTATACATCCGGCTGAAACAAAGACCTCTGAACAATCATGCTCCACACACAACAAATGTGTGATGAACATTGTAATGGTGTAATAACACTAATGGCATGTGAAAACCCTAAGGGTTTTTAGTCCAAGTTGTGAAATCATGCCATAGGAAAGTGTATTCCCCCAATAAGTCATATGACCTGTTGTTTAGACATATATGTTGTACAAGAGCATGGATTGTTGTAAGGCCTTAAGACTTTGATAAGCATACATGTAGTGCAGTGGCGCATGGAGTCATCAAGTTGTGGAATGGGCCAGTAAGATAGGTACCACAACGGCATGTGTATTGGTATCCTAGCTTAAGGGGGAGAAAGTGAGATCTTATGTGAGATGGTTGATGAATGATTGGAATTGGGTTAATGTCCTAAAGTCAAGTTTAAGGGGGGTATTGTTAGGGTGATTCAAGTAAACTTGACTCAGGCAAGTTACCAGTGGTTTTCAGACTCTGAGTTTATGAGAAACCATGGATTTTCCCACAGTATTCATCTACAATGTAGCCTGTTTAAAGGTTGAAATACTCCATGTTAATTTTTCCTAGTGACCAATGGGATCCCAACAATGATGTCTTTAGACACCACCACTTCTCTCGATGTTTCATGATCCTAACATTTATATGGTAAAATGGATATTAATTTTATAGTTACTATTTATAGGTTATAGACATTTCACATATCTCTCTATATATATAAAAATATTTGTATTTCTAATTATATGTTTAGTAATTACATTTATTATATTTTCATGGATTATTATTTAAATTTATTTTAATTGATTATGCTATTTGATTTTTTCTCAACAATTTGTTTGTAATATTTTTAATGAGACAAAAAAAAATATTTATATTAATGAGAAAATATATCTTTGGAGATATGGCTATACAAAAAAATTACAAGATTGAAGTCCAAAAATCTCCATTTGCATCCTACACAAATCTAGTAAAATTTGAAGTATAATGTCTCTAAAAAACCTCCTAAGAACTTAATACATTTAAACGACATTCTAATTAACAAAAGGATAAGGGCCAACAATAGTGCTCTGATCATTCAAAAGGAACATATTTTAAATTTTGGAGACACCCCATAGTTGAAGAAGAGGAGTGCACCAGAGAGGAACCACCCTTGATAGATCTATCCTAAAGAAAGTTGGAGATCCAATCATTGTGGGTGAAGAATAGGTTTTCTAGAATTTTGTTTTAACTATCAAGAGTTATTAGGTGGATGGTAGGGATTTAACCTTCATGTAATATTCTAGAATATTCTTAATAGTTTGCACAAATCGAAGGTTGATATTTATCTCCAAAGTAGTTATTCCCTTTTTTCCCTTTTAATTAAATTGATTAATTATAGAAAATGTTATATGAATAAGTGTCATATCAAATGAGTTATGGTTTTTATGGGCAAGTGGTATTGATAAGCTATCGTATTGTAATAAGCCCTATTTGAAAATATGGTAAAGTGGGGGTGAATCTTGGCACTTAAGAATCTTGTTACATGTTTTTCTAAATGTTCATATTTTTAACTATTTATTAATTCCTTTAATAATAATAATAATAATTTAAAGTAAATTTATAATTTAATTAATTTCTATGATTTTTTTTTAATTTTAGCAGCATGAGATGTATTATGAAGTAAGTCTTTTGATGTTTACTATGGATTGATGCCTATATAAATCATTTAATATATATCGCTATGTTAGTTATATTATAGTTATTAACTCATTTACTAATTCTTTTTATAATTAGTAACAATAATAATTCAAAGTAAATTTATAACTTAATTATTTTCTATCATTTTTCTAATTTTAACAATTGTATGCGATTTATTATGCAGTGGTTTGTTTTTATTATGGATTGATGCATATCAACATTTTCCAACCATTTTATTAATGTGCTAGTTGTATTGTAGTTGGAGATACAATATGTCTTGTGGAAATTGAGCAAGGGCCTCTACCCGATTCAATTTCGCCATGCGGAAAAAATCCAAACAATACACAAACACCAATGGCACTGTAAGCTTCTACAATACCATAAGGACTCTCATATTCCAGATGAAGCCACAATTGAGACTATCCCATGAGGGAAACTTGAAAATAACCTTACTATACCACATAACGGGGGGGGGGCGTTTGGGTTAGGGGTTTAGCAATAGGGAGATAGAATAACCCCCATCAACGATTCAATAGATTATAGGAGTAGAGAGAACAAGTGAATCCAAAGAGAACATTATCCACACCTTAAACACTAGCAACAATGGAAGCCACCACGCTCCCACAATTTCTCTCAAATTTCCAGATGATTCCACAATTGTAACTACCCCGCAAAGAAAGGAACCATTGCACGAACTCGATGGGGGGAGGCAATATAGAAGCAATGAGGCAAATTAACCCTATGAATCAAGATAACAACTGATATTTGAAGAGGGAAAAATCAAATCCTCGTAGAATATTGTCCACATCATAATAACATTTTCCTTGAAAGGTCAAGACTAATGGAGGTTCCTTGGAAAAACCCCTAGGGGCATTATGTTAACCCCTGCTTTCACCCCAGATACCTAAGTGGCACACAATGTACCAGAAAGGAGAACAAGGTGCCAAATTAAGATATTCATAGGGAACCCAAATACAACTATAGACCCCCCAAATTCCTCGCATAGCCACAAGAAAATGTGTATTCCAATTATGACCTTGAACTTAGATTTAGACCAAAAATCAAGTTGTCATGGGTTATGGTAGCCATTAATGATCCAAAATGGATCTAGAATAGAGTTCTAAGTCTAAATTTTTCCTCACTGAGGAAAATGAAATTCCAAGGATGCTCATGGAATTAGTCTCATTGCGTAGATCTTTTCATTTTGAATCTACTACAACTTGAATGGGCTAAAATGGACTTCAAACGAAGAAGTTATCACAGAAATAAGATTGCCTTTATCCTTTGGAAAAGGAGGCATTTCTTCTAAAAATGGCATAAAAGGCCTTATAAAGGAAATCACATCGCAAATTGCCAAAGGGAAGGACTTAAGGCCGGGTGGAAGGAACCCCCAACTTATCACATCGGACGTAGACCTTCGCTCGATATAAGAACCCTTGGGCCATAGCGAATGCGATATGCCAATTGTGATTTGCGAATGGAGCCAATAGCGATGATCGGAGACGGAGAAGGTTGAAGACCATGCCCCCAAGCTGTTGTGACAATGATATGCGATATGCTGATGGGGCCGATAGCGATACACCGATATCAGCAACTGGCAACCAGTAATCCCCGATACCAAAGGGCTAATGCACTTCGATATGCTGATGGCAATATGCGATATCGACCATCCGATCAAGGAGCAAATCAACGGTCTATATTTAATCGACGATCAGTGATCCCTAATGCCAGGGCCAATGTTATTGCGATAGTGATATGCCGATAAGGGCCAAACCCGATGGGTTTATATACCCGATTTCATAAATTTTGAAATCCGAGAATTCGGGATTTCTATGTATTCCCGTGTATTGAGGTTTTTATACCTCCTGCCTAAGCGATTGCAATATTGCAATGGATGGCGGACTCAATAGGATTTTAAGCATGACCCTATAATATTTGAAGTCCAGCAAAATGCTCAATCATGTGCTTTCATGATTTTTGCCTATGTATTTCTGTTATGTGTCTATTTCGGGAATTATGCAGCAAAAAGGCCACCTATGTATTTCCCACTGTAAAGATAGCTCCCATTCTCCTTGCCACGCTGAAGCAGGTGTTTGTAATAGGAATGCATTACAAAATGCACAGAGCCACAGAGCCACAGGGGCCAAACGCAGATCCACAGGGAGCAAAGGAAGCCGCAGAGCTGCAGAGGGATGATTATTATGCAGATAAACAGAGGGGAAGTCAAAGAGACGAGAAAATACCTCAAAGAAGCTAGAGAGGATGATTGAGGGGAGGCACAGGCAGCTAAGGGAGTTTTTGGAGTCACTTGGAGGTCGAGCGAAAAACCAGAGAAATCTTAAATTTGTTGAAAAGGGTCGCTGGAAGGTTGTTGAAGGGTCGCTTTGAGGTCAAGTGAATTACAGAGGCATGCAGAGGCCGAGAGAGAGCTTAGAGAGCCAAATTTGAGAGCCAGAGCAAGAGCCAGAACCAGAAAGCTGGAGAGATTCAGAGCCAGGGATAAGATGGTGTTCTAAGCCCATTGTGTTCAGTGTAAACCAATGGAGTTGAGCATGGAGCTTGTAAAAGTACTTTGCCATAATCCCAGAGAGCCTAGTCGAGTTGACTAGAGCTCAAGAAGACGTAGCCCAAGAGTTTTGGGTGAACTCCATATTATATTGTTCTTATGCATGATTGCTTGTTGCTGCATTGTATTTGATGCTTTATTTGTTGTTATATGTTTTATATCAGTTTAAGCAACATAACTTAAGTCACTTAACAGTTTAAAAACAAACACAAGCATACACCTATTTTCAAGCACTTTTAATTCCGCATTTGGTTAAACATAAGGTCTTGGGAATATTTAAGCTTTGGAAGTGGGAGAGGTTCTTGTAAGCTTGACAAGAAGCCTTTACTACCCCATTTTTAGATCAGGTGGTATAACAGCTTGAGATTGATTAACCTCACCTTCAAGAAGGTGATATCAAAGCTGGTTATACCAGAGCACGTGGTATCAGATCATAATGCTTGATTGACAGAGCAAATATTGCTTGTCTGAAAGGTGTTTAAACAGTCAGAGGATGATTGTACGTTTGTTTGTAGACTAACTATTGTTTGAGTTTGTAGAGGTGAAGGGAAAGCTATTGATAGCTCAGTCCAGGAAAGACAAGAAGGAAGAAGGGTTGAAGGCATTCTTCTTATCCCAAAGGACCTCAAGGCAATCCTTGAAGCACAAGAGGTTTGGAATAAGCTCTTTATTAATATTATTTGAAGTTCTTTTGTTCATTGGCATAATGACAACTTCTACAAGTGAGTCCTCAAATTCTTCCTTCATCACAATATTCTTTGGTGGAGATAAGAAGCGAGACCTTTTCATTATGATGGATATGGTGAGAGAAATGTATGAGGATGGAAGGAAGAGTAGCATACTTAGAGAGCAGTTGAATTCCATGGTGGAAGAGAAGCAGATGCTTTCTGACAAATTGCAGGAAATGGAGAGGCAACTTTATATTGCAAATATGAACCTAAAAGGGATGCATGAGTTGGAGACACAACTCTTTGTTGCCAAAGAAGCCTTAGTCAAGTATCAGCTTGAAGAAGAGGTAAACCATTCCAATTTGTCTTCAAATTCTTCTAACAATGCTTGTATTGGTTCTTTTGAAAGACATGCCAGAGGCATAGGTTCCAAGCTAATGTTCAAGATGGGTTATGAAGGAAAAGGCTTGGGTAAACATGCATAAGGTATTGTTGAGCCAATAATGGTTGAGGAAAGGCCTAAATATTTGGGTCTTGGCTATGGACAGTCTTGTGGAGAGAGTTCCAAAGCTGCCAAGAAGGCCATTGAAACAGTTCCAAGAAGGAGCTTCATTGCAGGTCCTCTACCTCAAAAGTGTGAAGATTGTATTCAGGAGGAATGCAATAGCTTGAAACATCGTTTGCAGGATGCAGGTGTTCAAAAGCACACACTTGAACCAGAGAGTTGTGGAAACTATGAAAGCCTTGAAGAGATTGATGGTGTTCAAAAGGGAGCCACTTCTTCATTTGCTTAACCTCCTCAAGAAGGCAATAAAGGTGAAAGAGAAGGTATAAATCTGGTTCTAACCATATTACTTTTGATTATGTTCAACATGGTAAATTTCCATATAATTATGGGAAAAGAATTGCATGTTCCTTTTGTGGTTTGGATAACCATCATGTTTCTAGATGTTGGAAGAGAATGGCCACATATAGGAAACTTTTGAAGGAAAGGAAGTAAGAAGTTGAAGGTCCATTGAATAAGGAAAGTCATGTTGTCAAGAGGATACACGTGTTGCACTTACTGCCATAAGCAAGGGCACCTTGTTGAAAGATGTTGGACTCTGAACCCAACAATGCTTCCACAAAAGCTGAAGAAGGTGGAAAGAGAAAATGGCAGAAATGGAAAGGAAGTTCCCATGGATGATGTGTTTCAGGATGATTCACATGTTGATGCTGATGTGTAGACAAAGGAAAGACCTTTGAAATGGATTGGTAAGAAATGGTTAGAGTTCTTATCCAATTAAAGATTGCATGTCTTTTGATTTGATGCATCTAGTTGCATTTCTTTGTTAATGGAATGCAAGTTGCAGGATTTTACCAAGAAGGTGAAAGGAAAAAGTTGAGTAGGAGGCTCACTTTGTTGCTACAACATTATGATCATTTCAGTGTCGAAAGTACAGTGTGCTTAGGCAAAAGTTGAACGACGAAATGCATGCATGAGTATGATGTGCATGAACATGAGAATGTTGATGATTTCCTTGTATTTGAACATGTATGTGTAATTAACTTGAAGGGTTAACTGCTTTGGCATGCATGTAATGTTAATGTTGACTTGGAAAAAGTTGACTTGGTCTCCAAGATGGAGATGATGATGAAGTTTTTCATCTTTTGAAAAGAATCTTTGAGATATTTTTTCTACATGCTTGACTTGAAGGGTCATTTGTTTTAAAGTCATGTTTTGTAGGCTTGGTATCTAGTCCATCATTTGTATGTATATGTAAGACATGGAGGTGTTCAAAAGATGTGAAAATCTATTTCTTTTGTTGAAGCAGGAGTTTTAGGCCATCCAGTTGTTGTCTGTATTTTTGTTGTTGTTAACAGTTGTTGTTGACAGCTTGTCAAACAGGTAAAAATGAAAATTTTTTGAACCAGATGTAACTTCACATTTGTTTGAGCCACCTTGGATCAATTATCAAGGCATAGAAGTTCAAAATACCTTCTGTGAACACCTCAGTAGGAGTTCTACATGAAGTCAAGGAGGAAAACAATTCTTCCTAGAAGGATCCACACATCCAGGAAGGAAAGTGGTCAAAGACTTTGGTTCAGAGGCACTAGCCATGCAAGCAAGTGTATGAAGGCTGAAAGAAGAGGGTGAGTTATTCTCATTTACTGTTCAAATCAGTATATTAGACTTTTGGGGACCAAAAGTTCTTTTAGTGGGAAGGCGTGATCCAAAATGGATCCAGAATAGACTTCTAAGTCTAAAGTGTTCCTCACATAGGAAAATGAAAGTCCAAGGATGCTCATGGAAATAGTCCCATTGCGTATATCTTTTCATTTTGAATCTATTGCAACTTGAATGGGATAAAATGAACTTCGGACGAAGGAGTTATCGCAGAAAGAAGATTGTCTTTTCCCTTTGGAAAAGGAGGCATTTCTTCTAAAAATGGCATAAAAGGCCTTATAAAGGAAATCACATCACAAAAGGCCAAAGGGAAGGACTTAAGGCTGGGTGGAAGGAAGCCCTGACTGTGACCTCCGACTTATCACATTGGAGGTAGGCCTTCGCCCGATATCGGAACCCTTGGGCCGTAGCAAATGCGATATGCTGATTGCGATTTGCGATTGGAGCCGATAGTGATGATTGGAGATATCGGTAGTCGGTGGATCAATCATCGGAGAAGGTTGAAGACCATACCCCTGGGTCATTGCAATAGTGATATGCGATATGCCAATGGGGCCGATGGGGCCGATAGTGAGATGTCGATATCGGCGATTAGCGATCGACGACCGGTAATCCCTGATACCAAAGGGCTAATGTACTACGATATGCCGATGGTGATATGCGATATCGACTGTCCGATCAAGGAGCAGATCAACGGTCCAGATTTAATCGGCGATCCCCGATGCTAGGGCCAATGAAATTACGATAGCGATATGCCGATAAGGGCCGGACCCAATGGGTTTATAGGCCTGATTTCATAAATTTTGATATCCAGGAATTCGAGATTTCTGTGTATTCTCGTGTATTGAGGTTTTTAGACCTCCCGCCTAAGAGATGTGATATTGCGATGGATGGTGGACCCGATAGGATTTTAAGCGTGATCCTATAATATTTGAAGTCCGAGAAAATGCACAATCGTGTGTTTTCATGAGTTTTGCCTATGTATTTCCATTATGTGTCTATTTCGGGAATTATGCAGGAAAAAGGTCGCCTATATATTTCCCATTGTAAAGACAGCTCCCATTCCCCTTGCCACGTTGTAAGCCGGTGTTTGTAACAGGAATGCGTTACAGAATGCACAGAGACAGATGGCCAGACATAGAGCCACAGAGCCACAGAGCCAAAGGGGCCAGACGCAGAGCCACAAGGAGCAAAGGAATCCGCAGAGCCGTAGAGGGATGACTATACATAGAGAAATGGATAGGAAGTCGAAGAGCTGAGAAAATAACTCAAAGAAGCCAGAGAGCACGATTGAGGGGAGGCGCAGGAAGCTAAGGGAATTTTTGGAGTCACTTGGAGGTCGAGTGAAAAACCAGAGAAAGTTGAAAGTTGCTGAAAAGGGTCGCTGGAAGGTTGCTGAAGGGTCACTTGGAGATCAAGTGAATTACAGAGGCATGTAGAGGTCGACAGAGAGCTCAGAGAGCCAGAGCTAGAGCCAAAGCCAGAAATCCAAAGAGCTTCAGAGCCAGGGATAAGATGGTGTTGTAAGCCCATTGTGTTCAATGTAAACCAATGGAGTTGAGCGTGGAGCTTGTAAAAGTACTTTTCCATAATCCCAGATAGCCTAGTCGAGTTGACTAGAGCTCAAGGAGATGTAGCCCAAGAGTTTTTGGTGAACTCCATATTATATTGTTGTTATGTGTGATTACTTGTTGCTTCATTGTATTTGCTACTTTATTTGATGTTATATTCTTTATATCATTTTAAGAAACAGAACTTAAGGCACTTAATAGTTTAAAAACAAACACAAGCATACTCCTATTTTCAAGCACTTTTAATTCCGCATTTGGTTAATCATAAGGTATTTGGAATATTTAAGCTTTGGCAGTGGGAGAGGTTCTTGTAAGCTTGACAAGAAGCCTTTAGTGCCCCATTTTCAGATCAATTAAGTAAAGTAATCATAGATTGAATTGAATATTTTTATAACATATTTACGTAATAGATCCCACATAGATCTTTCTAGCTGGATAATCCCTTGAATTGCAAAGCATTCCCCCCTGACTACATGAAATGATGTTGGATTGTCATTTATTCAATTTACACCATTATGGATCTCTTTTTTTGCAGATCTAATTCATACCAAAGGAGGATGGAAAGTTGCAGTGCCTTTTCCTGTCGTTGGAACCCAATCGCCGCTAATCACAAAATAAATTTTGCATAAACCCCACCCTCCTTCCCATGTAGATTAATAAACCTCATCACCTAGTTCATGTGCATATGTCATTGTGTAGTTGAGAAATGAATGCAAATGAAGAGCACATGGAGGGGGAATACACCCTCATTTCTAGGTCATTTTCTAGCCACTTGAAATGACCTATTCCAGTAGATCACCAATTACACTTTTAAAGAACAGGGATGGGTATAACCACCCGCACCCAATACCTTAGGGAAAAATAGAAATTTCATGGGATAGGAGAAGATGATAATTGATCATTAACTAATAATTATCCCCACAATAGCTTAACGGCTTGGTTTTCCATTTGTTAGCCTTGATATTTATAATCCTTAAGATATGATAACATTGAAATTCATAGAAATAAGAAAGAGTATTTCTTATCCTTCCAAGGATTGCATTGAGAATGGGGTCCTTAGGATTGGATTCATTTTGAATATGGTCAATTATAATTTTAGAGTCCCCTATAATTAAAATATTTTTAATGTTTCTTTCTTGGGCCAAAGAGATACCTATAAATAATTTGTATACTTTCACTTTGTTTTTAGAGGCCATCCCCAAAATCCAAGTAAAAATTGTCTTAGTTTGTTCTTTAGGGCTTAAGATGTAGATTTTCTTGTAGATTCACAACTCATGTAATGTACTAAAATAAAACACAAGAATCACTCTACTTTTTAAACAAAGGAAACCAATATATCGATGAAAAGAATAATCGACAAGAGGAAGATAATCAAAGACACATAACACAATTGTTTCTTTGGGGAAATCCATTGCTCAAAACCTCGACTATCTATTGCATTAATCAGAAATCTAAGTGATAATACAAAGATTCTTCTCATAACAACAATTCTTGCACAAGTATGATCAACTGTCTACCTCGCAAGCCTGCAGTGACCAACACTTAGCCAATTCTGCTACTTCCCAATCCCCTATTACCTTGAAAAAACCCTGTGGGGATCAAACCATATTTAATTTGGAAATCCTTCCTCCATAACTACTCAATCCAGACTTAGGTCCTTCGTTGATTGCATGCATGACCTGTACAACTTGGACTACCACTGATAGTACATTGCCCCTGCACTCTAGTCTCAACTGGGGCTTTCTTTGAAATGGTATGCATGAGTTTATCATGAGGGAATATTTAATTAGCTAGAGTAGCACTGAGGATGCACCAATGCACCAACTCTCTAGTAGACCTCTACTAGTTCCACAAATAGTTAGAACTAGTTTAACTATATATAACTCATTCAAACTGAGTTATCTAATTACAACTCAAATAAACTCATCCTAGACCCCTAAAATTTATGGAGAACATATACATGACTACAGAAAGACTTCCAACTTGAAATTCCTAAGCTAATTAATTTAATTAAAATTAATTAACTATTTACAAGTTGCTATGAGAATAAAATTCGATTTTAATTCATTGTTTAATTCAAGGACAAATTAAATTAGAATTTCTTGTTGTCATTTCTCAACACTCCCTCACACCAAGAAAGGGATTATCAGCCACCCTGATCTTGTCTCTCTAAAACTTGAATTTACATCTTGACAATTCCTTTGTCAAAATGTCAGCATCTTGCTACCTTGTGGGAATGTACCTCAACAACATAGCCTGCCTCAATACACAATCTCAAAGATGATGATAACGGATATCAATATGCTTGGACCGATCATGAAAAAATGGATTTTCAAAGAGTTTGATACAACTTTGATTATCGCAATAAATCATAGTTCGATCCATCTGCTAACCAAACAAACCAACCAGGATCTTCCTCATCTTGATGCCCTCACATGTTGCCTATCTTGTAGCCATGTACTCTGCCTCTGACGAACCAAGTGCAACCGATATTTATTTCTTGTTGTACCAAGAAACTGTTGTTGACCCAATACTGAAGATCCCTTCACTCCTTCTGTTCATCGGTACCACAATCCCTATTAAGTAGTGACTTTGAGATATCTCAACACATGCTTAGTCTCCTTCCAATATAGCTTGGTAAGCCTAACCATCACTTGCCTAAGCTGTTTAACTGCATAACACATATTTGGTCATGTTTTCACCAAACACATGAGTGAACCCACAAGCTGCTTGTAAACAGCAGCTTCCGCTACTCCATGTTGGCTTATATGGGCTTGACCCAGGTTCTGTAGAATTATTTAGCCAAACAAATCCCGCAGCTACCGGCCCTTTTGGCAACAACCCATGAAGTGCAGACTGAGGTCTCACCCGAGGTAGCAGGGGGGGTGTTGGAACTAGGTTTCTACACCCTGGGGATGTCTTGTATGTGGGTTGGGGCTCATGCACTATTCTGCAGCCTCGCGCTACACCAGATTCGTGCAGATCAGAATACCCTTATCGCGCTTATTACAGATTGATTCACTTATTACTGGTTTGATCTAGTTAAAACAGTCTTTAAGCAAACATTTCTTACTTTTGGTTACTTCGCACATCGAGATTAACCCAGTTCACATGTATTCAACTATAGCAAATGCAAAAATCATAATAGTTCATTTATCATAAAAGATTAAAGTCATAATCAACACAGAATTCAGAAGAACTATCTTTATTATCAATCTTCAACAATACATCCAGATCCACCCTACACACTCAGCTGCAGGGGTCCGCACACACAGCTACAGAATTTCCAGGCCTCTGTGCACACAACTGCAAAGCCTTTACCTTCTACCCTACTCCCGTGACTCAGACTTACAACTGCTCTCAGACTATTCACCCATTACATATTCAAGCCCAAAAAACCCAAAAGTTTTCTGCATTTCCCTCATAGAACCTCCCTCTATTTATACTTTTCCTTGGCCTACGATCCCACCATGGGCCGATTCTATTACTATTTCTTTACATTATTTTCGAGCAGACTACCGTTTGACTCAACCTACTATAGCTCACATTCCACACTTTCTGCGGAGTCTTTTACCCTAATATAACCCAAAATTCTAGGCTTCGCACCCCATACGTGTTCTGTGGGGCTTCTGCTACCCAACAGCCCCCCAACACAATCATTGTGACTCGTCACAAGTCACTGAGATGGTGCATCCATCTTTGCGCAAAGGTCAGTCAACAACTTTAGTGCGTCGCTAGTACTAGCAATAAATTCTTCCATCATGCGTTGCATCCGTTCCACCTGTGGTGCTGATATTTCTGCCCCTGTCTCAGTTGTCTCCATCCTAGCACATTCGGCCTTCATGTGTGCTACCTTATGCTCTATGGTGGTTGAAACTGCAAATGCCTCATCCAACCATGGTTGGATACGAGCTTTCACCATGGCTTCCTTCTTTCTCGCTGCTTTGGCTTGGATTTTCATGTCCTGCACCTACCTCATCTTAGCTAACCATTGTAGGATAGCAACAGTTTGCGTAGTTCCCAGGAGTTTATTGTAGGTGTCCTGAAGTTCCCAGGCCTCTGCTTCCAACCTGTGGAGTGTGGGATCTTCCTGAAGGACAGTGAGCATATCAATCGACTGAGTTAGCAACTCGGTACATTCTTTGAGTGACCGTGCAAGCATCACGTGCCCCATATCAATAATGTTCTTGCACTGTACTATGACCTCTGGGGGTGTTGGTGGTGGGACCTGCAATTTCAACTCAACGATCTGCACACTGAGTTTGAGTTGCAGCCATGCGGCCTCCTCTTTTGTCCTTCAAAACTCCATAGAAAACATACGAATATGCGCATCAACAGGCAAGCCCCCTGTAATATCTAACGACTGAGCACTCAAACAAGCTTCCACTACTACCTTTTCCATCTGTTGTTTTTGTGTGACTGCTTCATTGAATTGGAGCCGTAGTTGTTCAGTATTAATTTTCTACTCTTGGAGTATCTGGTCGACATGGCCAACCCTTGCGCAAAGTTCAATTGTGGTGATGTCATCGAGTTGTTGCAAACTATTGCATGGGAGTGAAGCCACGTTTAGTCCCAATCCAGTAAGGCATTCTAGTATTGCTCGTTCTTCCGGTTGGTTGGTGACCAACCCGCCTGCCAGGATTGGAATAGACTGAGCAACCTGGGCTCTGATCAATGGTTTTATAGTTGTCATACTGGAGGCTTCTATAGAAATGCTAGGGCCTACCTACACAATTCTTGATCGCAATTTGCATAACTGTGTCCGGATCTCCCCGAACACAATGTGTTGTTTTAACATAGCCTCATCGACTCCCTCCCGAGTAGCTTCGTGAATAATGTTTTCGATGTCATTTAGATTACCCTCCGTTAGGGTGGTAACTTCAATATCAGTCTTAGATGCTTTTGCTTTCTTTCATGCCTTCGGTCGCTCTGATGTGGCTGATCACTTTAGTTGGGTACCCGTTGCAGTTGGCTGAGTGATTTCCTTCTGAGTGCCTTTTTCCTTTGTTGGTGTCTGTGCGCCTGGTACTGTTTTGTCCGTTGCTGCAATTTTTGCCTCTCACGCTGCCTTAACCTATGTAGCATACTGTTCATTTCTCTTTTTTTGTGCGGCGCACTTGGCTACCTCTTTTTTCTTCTAAATAGTGGCCTTGTCACATTCCACTACCGTGGGTCCTTGCCAAGCCACATGCCAAGCCTCGAAAATCTTGTGAACAACGTCATTAGTGACAATGAAGTGGAGAGGGGTCCATGTCTAGGCTGGGTCCTTCCGCGCCCGGATGTAGACATGATGCATATATGCTTTGAATTCCACAATGTGCTTCATACTCTCATAAACTTCATTTGTTAAGCGTGGTAATGCATTGATCCACTGACACATATTTGTGTCCATCAATACCCAAAAGATCTTAATCCCATGAATTCTGCTTGCACCCTTGGTCGCTCAGACGGACGCATACTGTGCGGCTTTCGGCCATTCTAGCGTTAAAATAGTGTTATAGACATTTTTGGGCACTTCAACCCCAATCACAAGTGTCCATAAACTGAGGCCTCTTAAGTCCCTAAAAGGGTTGCTTCACTGCCTAAAGGAACAAGGTCAACTGATTACATCATCTCCCTAAAGTTCTCCACTGAAAACTGCTCATAAATGGTCAAAACTGGACCATACTGAAAGCTCCATGCAGAGGGTGTGATGCATATCACCTTCCCAATGTACAGGGTGCGATGCATACTATTTTCCTCCTCTATAGGGTGCAATGGTCGAGAATGGACAAATGCAGGGACCAAAATGCGAGGTGGAAGATCATGGAATCTTCCAGAAGCTTCCCCTCTGACACTTGCCACCCCATTTTCGACCAGGGATGAGTAAGAGATCTTCATTCTCCAAGTTGAAGCAGGAACTATCAGAGAGAAGACACTAATCAAGATCTTAAAAGATGACTCACCTCTCTGTAATCATCTATATATGGATCCCTCTTCACAGAGATCCAGAGGCTGGAATTTTGTAACTTATAGAGAAGTGTTGTTGGTATTTTGGTGTACATTCATAGTTTTGGGTGATTTTTCTTTGCTTGAGGTGAAGAAGGGCTTCTTAGCTGGAGGATGATGCTGGGTCAGAGTTGCTCATGGTTGTAATCCTCTTGTTACTTTTTATCTGAATAACGTTATTCTTGTTTCCTTCCATATTCTGGTGTACTTATATATATATGCTTGTATATGGTTAATGTACATCTGATCCTGCATTATTTATGAATTTAGATCCTTGTTTCTTGCATAGTAGTATGTTTTTGTGATTCTACAGGTCCTTTTAAAGCTGAGCAGAGAAAGAGCAAGCAGCAAAACTCTATCAAGAAGGAGAGGGAATCGAGCGCAAGACTCAGGTTGGCCCTCTTGGATCTCCTCTCATCTATTTTCATAAAAGGAATCAATAATAGACTTTGATTTTTTGTTTCTAAGATAGCCACCCATCTTAGTGGGAATAGCAGCATCCGTGTGGACACTATTCCCGTATAACAGCACGTGGTATTGATAAGTCATAGTATTGTCATATGGTATTGTAATGTAACCTATTTGCAAGTTAATAATATACATGGTTAAGAATCTTTTCATATTGTTATAAAATATTTTGATTGTGAAATAAGTTATGAGTTTTGGGCATGTGATATTGATAACTCATGGCATTGACCCATGGTATTGTAACAAAGTCTATTTACAAGTTAATAATATTCATGGTAAAGTGGCAGTGAATATCCATGGTTAAGAATATTTTAATACTATTATAAAATATTTTAATTGTGGAATAAGTTATATGTTATGGGCATGTCGTATTCATAAAACATGATATCATCCCATCATATTGTCACAAAGTATATTCACAAGTTAATAATATCCATGGTAAAGTGGAAATGGATATCGATGGTTAAGAATAGTTTGATACTGATATAAAATATTTTGATTGTGAAATAAGTTATGTATTTTGGTAATGTGATATTCATAAGCCATGGTATTGGCCCATGGTATTGTAACAAATCCTATTTTTAACATGTTAATAATATTCAGGGTAAAGTGGGGATGACTATTCAGGGTTAAGAATTTGTGTTGTTATAAAATATTTTAGTTGTGAAATACAGGATTGTAACAAATCATATTCAAAGGTTAATAACAAAATCAAAATAAAACAAATTTAATTTATTATTTCTATTACTTCAAATTTTTATTATTAATTGAGACAACATTTAGATGTTTACACTCATCATAGATACTAGGTTAACATTACTTTTAATTTTTTATTTATTACATTTAGCTTCATGTTTACACTCATCCCGATATCACTTTTAACTTCTTATTTTTTTCTTTTCTTTTCTTTTTTTTATAATTTGGTTAAGACATTTAAAATTATTTACATACATATTCAATATCTAAACATCTAACATATACTATAATTATATGTGAGTACATCTAATTCAATATATTTTTTCCTTCCTATTTTTTCATTATCGTAGCTTCCAACATTTCCACTACTTTTGCATTATAATTTAAATATTTCCCAAAAAAATAAAGAACCCAAAAATTAGTTATGGTTATAAAAGATATCTCATGACAACCCCAACAATGGTAACATTGGGTTGTGCTTCAATGCAATCTTAAAATTGATCTTGAGCGACTTAAGGGGAGGATATTTCCAAGATTAAATGGTGGGAGACTTCAATTATTTCAATTAATTTAAACGGTTGGTTAACCTGATTTTCATAGGAGTAATACTTATTATTAGAAATAATATTATAAGGAAAGCATGTTTCTTTGATTGAAGGACTTGTTTATTCATTTTATTCCTTCCTTTCCCAAACATATTTTAAAAAACACGATTTTCTTTTGAAGATAAACACATTTCTTGATTTTAATTAAAAAAACATAATAAGGAGGTTGGAGTAAACATCCTCAAAAAAAATCTAAAGAAGAACATTTTCATAAAATACCATTTCATATATTACAAAATATGTCTCTTTAGGCCCATGATACTTATTTATCTTTTATGAATTCACATAGAAGCAAAATATTCAAGTTTTCCACTCGTTATGACATATGGATACTTGAAAGAATGCCTCTTACATGTGAGTATTAATGTATTAGTGTGTTTGCATAAATTTGGTATAATAAATTATTTTTAAATGATCAGGAAGAAAACTAAAAACTGGGATAAGAAGAGAATTTAGGAAGAGAATTTAATGGAAGGCATTGAAATATTAATCAACATTCTTATGGTGAATTGAATTTAAACCCAATTTATTGTTATGGTAACGTATCCTTGTATGCAACGGGACCCAATTAATAATTTTCCAGCTTGGTTTTTATCACTATTAATTTAACTTCATGTATGAATGTTTCTTAAAAGTTCACTAAAATATATAACATTTGGTATCCTAGCTTTATGGTTTTTATCTATGGTAAGTATCAAGCGATTTAGAAGAGAATACCTGTTATTTTTATGATATTCATGTGGATGTCAACATGACATGCATGGAAGATTACAATGTACATCTTGAAATTCTTTTATAGTACTCTTCTCCACATTTTTATTGTTGTAAGAAAAAAAAACAAAAAATTTAAATTACGAGGATTAAGATGATGTAATTTGCAAATTTATGTTTTATTGATTCCATGTATTTAGTGAAGCAAATTAAAATAATGGATTGAAATCCTTGAAATAAAATGTTGTGTAATGTAGTGAATGTGAAAAACATTGAGTTTCAATGATGTGATAGAAATGATATTGAGGCGTTATTAAGTATTGGTTCCATGGTTTTCTTCTCATTTTATCTCCTTTAAGATATTTATGATGTGTAGCTTCATAAATTTCAATAAGTCCAAGGCTTTTTAGTGGCATGCTTTTTAATTGTACAAAGAATGGCTCTCTAGCCCAATATGGTAAAGATTCTCTAGCCCAGTATGGTAAAGATGTTGTAATGCAATGTAAACATTTTAACTCCATCAAAATAAAATAATAATAAATTAAATCTATAAAAATAAAATAATAGTAAAAATAAAAATGACCCACGATATTCATGTGGAGGATAGCTTATTTAAAGGGGGGAATTAAGCCAAATTAGACAACTTTATTTGGGATATACCAAGCACCAAGAAGGATCACATCACTTAAGATGTAGACCTATTTTAGAGTGAAAGTAAATTTCTCCCTCGGCACTTGGTAGATCTAGAGTTAATATGGATCTAGGTGAGTGATTTAACTTTTTCCATTTTATGATTATCAGGCACGACCACTTTATAAAGTAAAGTGATGCATATCTAGCAAGATATGAGAGGTAGTAATTTAGTTTCCTTATCTTGATATATTTTAATTTCATCTTAGTGACATATGATTTATAAAAATGTGTAAAGCTAACCCAAGAGGTACAACATCCTACAATACTCCAACTGAGCATGGATGTATAGAAGAAAGTGTGGATGTATCATGGGGCCTTCACCGAGGGAGAAATTAGATACCACATTACTTCATATTGGGGGATATAAATTGATTAAAAGATGACATAATATATTGAACATATAATAGGGGGTAAAGGGTTTTTATATTGGCAGGTAGAAAAAATGGAGCTCAAATTTAATGAAAAAATATAAAGGGGTATAAAAAAATGTTAATGAAAAATTGGATACCTACAACATATACTTAAAATATGGATTTTTAAATTGGCAATGTATATTGGGTTCATATTGGTAAGGGGTTAAATAATGTGATTTTTGGAGGTATTTTCCAATATGTAGTCAAATTAAGGGTATTGATTATTATGTCACAAATGAATGTGTTATGTAAGAGGTTCATTGAGTGAAGTGTTGGAAATACTAAGAGGAGGGGTGAATTAATATTTATTTTACAAATTTTATTTTTATGTTGTTTAATATCACTTGTAAACATAACACAATATGTATAATAAAAGCACAAATTTATTAATAAGAATAACTAGGACTCCGAACCTATTTTAAAATATGTACAATTACTCTTATAATAACTTTAGGCTCCAAACCTTGATGCCGACTCCAATATTTAGAGAAGGTCCAACCTGATCTTCCATAAAGCTCCAACCTTATTCTTACAAGGCTCCAACCTCTAAGACTACAACCTTATCTTCTACAAGCCTCCAACCTGATGGGACCAGCCCGTAACTTCACTTTATTATGTTTAACAACAATATAACATTGCTTTAATCAACAATTGAATGATTAGCAAATAATTTGGGTATAATACATTTGATTAGGCGCTAATCATAGGATTGTTCTGGATATTTGTTGGATGACATTTATGCCGGAATTCAATGATGTTGTGCTAGCTGTACCCACCTCGGTTACTATTTTCCTCCTCTTGGTTATTACCAAAACCCTTAGTTCTTTGTCATTTCTTCATTTTCCCTTTGCATTTTCGTTGCGCCGAGGGTCTGGACTGGCAGTGAGGGTTTGTGTTGCAACTATATGGGGTTTGATAGTAGGTTCTGCATGCGACCAGCTATGGATTCTGTTATCTATTGGTGTGATACCTTCACTTGTTCTTGTGACTTCGTTGCTCAGTTACTTGGGAACAGTGTGGAGGTTTTCCTCGTCTATATAAGAGGGTTACTATTGTTTCTGTCTGCTCAGTTACTATACTTTCCCCTGTTCCACTATTTTCATTTCGTTCTAGTTTTTCTGGTTATTAGCTTTGGTTAATGGATGCATGTTCTATGTTCTACAAGTCACGGTCATGGTGGCCTCCTCAGCTTCGCGGTCCTGATAAGGTAAGTTGTCCCTCCATGATTTTCTTACCCTCTTCGTTTTCCTTCGACTCTAACAATGGCTGCTCCTTGGTCTTCAAGGTTTCACCATTGGCCGTGGCATAGTTGGGTTTCACTCCTCCCACGTGAATACTCTTCAGGTAAAAATTATTTTCTTAACTTTGCGTTTAGTTTTCTTCTTCTTAGGTTATTTATTGGCTTTACTCTTCATGCATGTAGCCAACAATACTCCATTGGCTCGCTTATGCAGGTGGGGGTTCGTTCACTGTTGTGGTCAATGAGACTGCTACAAGCTTTTACTCTGGTAGGCTCATTCTCTACTACTGTTGTCAATTTTTTTTATTACTTGACCTTTGTTAGTTTATTGGGAAAATTACGAGTTCTCCTCCATTCAATTTTCCTTGATGTTGTGTGACTCAGGACTCAGTTTTGTATATGAACCTTCATTAGTACCTTGAGAAATTGTAATTACGGTCCACCTTTTGATGGTGGCCGACCAAACCATCACTTCCAGGGTTCTGTTATTTCGTATTAACCTTTCCTCTATTCTTAACTGGGAATTTCAGGACTGTTGAATGTAAACAAATATTTTTTTGGTTATGAAAAAGAATTAACAGGAATTTTTTTTTGTATAATTCGTTTACCTCTATCCTGGGATCGTTGTTCTATGATTGCATACTTGTTCTATTTCAAACTACTTGTACTATTGTGGGCTTTCATTTATTTGGAACTCTGTTGTGATTGCAGCCAGACTCCATACTGGGAACACTCATTTAATTTCTCTGTTTGCTCTCTGTTCTATAGAAAGGAAACAAAATGCAATAGATAGGAAATCATATTATTTTCTTAGTTTTCTTACTCAATGACTAGGGGAAAAAGCAAATGAATGTCACGACAAACTGTTATAGATGGATTCAGAAATTTGGCTAAAACAAATTACTCTTTTTATTTTCTTTCTCTTCTCATGTATTGAACTCCTCGAGAATGTATTACATTGGCTTTTATGTTGTGTTTAGACAATTACTTGAACTGTACTTGGTTACCATACAGTTACTCTTTGTAGTTACACAATCGATGATAATGTTGGGTTTTCTTGTGATGTAGGATTTACAATATTATACTTTTGTTTATGAATAGACATCTATAAAATGGACTAAGAAAATGACAAAACTATGTAACTTCTATGACACTATCCTAACTGTATTGTTCCATATATTCCTTAACTAATAATAATAAAAAATAACTAGTTTCTAGACACTGATTTTTTCATTAAATGTAAATGAAACTAAAAGACATTGAACTTGTCCCCCTTGGCCAAGACAAACACCCGATCATGATGCCCTTAGTTGAATGCTCCTACATCAGACTCCTGGGGTAAGAAAAATTCATGACTCCGGTCCATGAGCTTCTCGACTAAATAACTTGCCTGCGCTATCTATCTAGCATTAAGCCATGAACTGTCCTCAAGAAGACGGTTCTTCCACTTGACCAGATATTGCAGATACTCTTTCCGCCAAGTTCTCTTGGCCACTTGAGTGTCGAGGATCCTCTCAATCTCGAGGGGCTGAGCATGAGGAATTTGTCTCATCAAAGTATCACTCCCTTCTTGTGTGTTCCGTGTAGGGTGTGTGGTACTGTCTACCTCGTGTGTCGAAACAGTTCTGCCACATTAAAGATGGACGAGATGCCTATTCCCGGTGGCAGCTGCAATTCATAAGCATTTACTGAAAATTTCCGGAGAGCTTTGCAGGGGCCTATTTTTTTGTACTTCAACTTGTTATATGCACCTTTAGGAAAATTCTCCTTATGCAAATGCGTGAGGACTTCATCCCCCACATTAAATTGCACCTCTCTCCGTTTCAAATCTACTAGTTGCTTATATTTTTGACTATTGTCCTGCAACTTTATTTTCACCTGCTCGTGGAGATTGTTCATCGCTTTGGTGAAATCTTCCCCATCAGCACTTCGTCTTTCTTTCTATCCTAGATCTCGTAACTCATGCACTCCACGAGGATGCATGTCATATAATATCTTTAAAGGATTGTAACCCATGCTGCAATTGGGTGAGTTGTTGTAAGCGAACTCCACCTGGGCAAGTACTCGATTCAACATTCATGAGTTTTCCCCGATCAAACTTCATAGAAGGTTCCCCAAGCTTCTGTTTACCACCTCTATTTTCTCGTCGGTCTGTAGGTGATAAACAAAGCTGAAACTTAACTGCATGTCCATATTCTTCCATAAGGTGCACCAGAAGTGCCCTATAAACTTCACATCCCTGTCAGAGAGAATGGACTTAGGTAGACCGTGTAGCCTGATGATCTCTGTAAAGAACAAGTGGGCCATGTGAGTGGCATCACTGGTTTTTCTATAAGGGACAAAATGTGCCATCTTTGAAAACTGGTCTACTACTACCATCACCAAATCATAACCCTGTTGTATCCTTGGTAGACCCAAGATGAAGTCCAAGCTGACTGAGTCCCATGGTCTACTTAGAATGGGCAATGGCATGTAGAGTCCCTTATTTTGACTGTGTCCTTTTGTCAACTGACACACTTTACATCTGGTCACAAATCTCTACAGATCCCTTTGCATTCTTGGCCAAAAATAAAAATGGTTGAGCTGCTCTAATGTTTCTTCTATGCTGAAATGTCTAGTTAGACCTCCACTGTGCTTCTCCCGAATGATATTCTCTCTCATTAAGCAATCGGGAATGCATAACTATCCCCCTATCACCAATAGCTTCTCCTACAAATTATAGTCCAACCACAAAATATTATTTCTCAGCAAAGGATTTTGACAGGCATCATAAGCCTCTTTCAAATCCATGTCGGTCTGATACAAGTCTTTCAAATGCTCAAAGCCGAGCACTTGTATCATACTTTCCTCCAGGAGCAAGGCTCTTCTGCTCAATGCATCTGCCACCTTGTTGGCCTGCCCACTGATGTCTTTCAACACAAAGGTGAAACTCTGAAAATATTCAACCCACTTAGCATGCTTGTGATTCAGCTTGTGTTGTTACATCACATATTGTAGTGCAAAATTATTTGAGAATAAAACAAACTCATTCCCCAGCAGATAGTGTCTCCAATGCTTTAATGCTTGGACGACAACATAGAATACCTTGTTGTAGTATGAATACTTCTGCCTGCATTCATTCAACTTCTTGCTGAAAAACACAACAGGTTTGTCTTCACGGCTAAGTACAACTCCAATGGTCATACCGCTTGCATCACAACAAACCTGAAAAAGCTTTTTAAAATCTAGCAATCTCGGGATCGGTCTTTTTGTGATCTTCTTCTTTAGTAGATGAAAACTCCTTTCTGCTACCTCAGTCCAATGAAAAGGCTGACTTTCCTTTTGTATAGTGTCCAACATAGGTGAGCAGATTTCACTGAAATTTCTTATAAATTTACGGTAAAAACTTTCCTGCCCATGAAAACTACGTACCTCAAACAAAATTTTTGTGGATGGCCAGTTGACAATTGCTGCAATCTTCTCTAGGTCCATCTTCAACTAATTTTATGCAATCACGAAACCCAGATAAACCAATTCTTTTTTTAAAAAAGTCCATTTTTTCAGATTTATTAGCAACTTATTCTGCTGCAATTTTTCCAGCACACTTTGAACATGTCGAAAGTGTTCCTCCCTCATCTTACTAAAAATTAATATATCATCCAGGTACACTATTACAAACTTTCCAATGAATTCTTTCAGCACTTCGTTCATCAGTCACATAAAGGTACTGGGTGCATTACTTAGTCTGAATGGCATTACCAACCACTCATACAGTCCTTCATTGGTCTTGAAGGCTATCTTCCACTCATCCCCTTTCTTGATTTGAATCCGATGATACCCACTCTTTAAATCAATCTTCGAGAAGTATGCTGCCCCGCTCAGGCAGTCCATCATGTTGTCCATCCACGATAGTGGAAATCTATACCTAATGGTAATCTTGTTGATGGCCCTCGAATTCATGCACATTTTCCATTCTCCTCCTTTCTTAGGAGCGAGAACTGTTGGAACTACGCAGGGGCTCAAACTCTCCCTTATTAGCCCTTTATCTCACAATTCCTGCACCTATTTTCTGCTCTTCTCATTGTCTTTGGGGCTCATCTGATACACTGCCTTATTTGGTAGACTTGCTCTGGGTATAAATTCAATATGATGACTTATACTTCTCTTGGGAGGCAATTTATCTGGTAAGTCATCCACTACTATATCACTATATTCTTACCGCATCTGCTGAATTTTTGCAGGAAAATCTGACACCTTTGTGTGTAACAACACCATCTTTTCTCTTCTCACAATAGCATAGTTCACTTCACTATCTTCAGTCTACTTCAAAAACTATTTTCCGCCCATTAGTAACACTCTCGTCTAGGGAAAATTTTAAGGATGGAAATTTATCTTAAAGTTTAGAAACCTTGGCGAATCCCACTAGTCCATAATATGAAATCTATAAAATGTTTGGAGATAGTTTTGTAAAAATATTCAAATTTATAATACTTTTATATAGTCTGTATATAATTTTTTGGCGATTTTAAGGGTAAAATAATTTCATTCTATAAAATTTGGGCGAATCATTTTTACAAAAAAATGGAAATTAGCGTATCTTTTTTTTGGAAAAAGTATAGAAAATTAGCCCATGGGCGAATATTAGCCCCTAAAATTTTCCCTGCTCTCGTCCCGCTTGTTTCCACTGTCTCTTATTCCTTGATGGGCATAAGTGTGTGCTTGATCCCATCTTTGAAAAACTTATAACAATTTGTCTTCTCATCACGCACTACCTTCCTATCATACTACCATGGCCTTCCTAGCAATATATGACATACATCCATCAGCATTATATCACAAATGACCTTATCCTTATATCTGCCAATATGGAACTCAACTTCACAATGTTCATCCACCAATAACTGATGACCTTTCTATAGCCATGATACCTTGTAAGGAGTGGGGTGATTCAACCACTTCAATCCCAAATTCTCTACAATCTTCGTGGAAACAAGATTATCTGTGCTCCCACCATTGATAATCAGCTTATAGCATTTTCTATGTGACTTACAAACTGTCTGGAACAATTCTTTCCTTTGAGTTTGTTCAGCTGTTTCTTTGGCCGGTTTCAGTAACACTTTGTTCAAAACTAAGGCTTCCCCCATTTCTAGCACATTTTCTACTTCTTGGGGAGGTGCCTTTGCTTCCTCTGGCTATGTGACATACTTACCTCTTTATCTAGCTTGTTCTGCCTCAGGACACTCAAAATATCTATGCCCCCACTTGTGGCACCTATAGCACTGATATTTAGCTCCTCTTCCTCGGCCATTTCCTCTTCCTTGCTGATATGGCTTGCCATCTCTAGTGCTATCACCTTTTTCTACTGTCCCAGAAGTTTTGGAACTACTGCCTTCCTCACTATTGCTGGCAGTTCATCCTCCACCATAAGACTGTCTTCTTCCTCTGTCGATTCCCTGTCCTCTCCTAGAATTTCGTTTTCTGGTGATCTTCTCCTTTGCCTTCATAGCACTCTGGTATGCTTCTTCTATATTTTTCTAGGAAAGAATGTTGATTTCATCTAATATTTCTAATCTCAGACCATTTACATACCTTGTTTTTTTCTCTAGGGTGTCCTCTGTATAACCAACTCTTAAATTTACCTGGTAGAATTCTTCAGTGTATTCTCTTACTGTCATCCCTTTCTATTTCAAATTCTACACTTGCCGATGCAGTCTGGTAATCCTTGGGCAGAAATCTGCCTTTTAACTTGGCCACCATCCTTGGCCATTTCTTTATTGGCACCTTATTCATCCTTCTTCTCTCTACTTGGACAGTGTCCCACCACAGGGCTCTGTGTCCCTTGAGTTTTGTCATAGCGAACTTAACTCTCCGATATTCACTGACCTCTTCACAATCAAAATATTTTTCCAGTTCATTGATCTACTCCAACAGAACTTCTCTGGACAAACTGTCGTCATAATTTGGAATTTCTGGTTTAGGCTTGCTACTTGCCAATAGGACTGACCTCAACAATCTCATTTCTGGCCCTTCTTCATCCGATCCATCTGTAGTCACTACATCTTCTTCATCGCTATCATCTCCTACCTTTGGATCCCTTCTCCTTCCTGCTTCAACTGCCTCCAAACGGACAGTAAGGATCCTTATTTCCTCCCGCAATCCTTCATCTGTCGCTCTCCGAGCACCTCTTCCACGTCCTCACCTTCCAAATTCCATTTCTCAGGAAAACTCTAAATCCTACTCTGATACCACTATGATGGGACCAACCCGTAACTTCACTTTATTATGTTTAACAATGATATAACAATGCTTTAATCAATGATTGAATGATTAGCAAATAATTTGGGTTTAATACATTTGATTAGGCACTAATCATAGGATTTTTCTAGATATTCGTTGGATGGAATTTATGTTAGAATTCAATATTGCTTTGCTGGCTATACCCACCTCGGTTACTATTTTCCCACTCTTGTTTATTTCGAAAACCCTTATTTCTTTGTCATTTCTTCATTTTCCCTTTGCGTTTTTGTTGCACCGAGGGTCTAGACTAGCAGTGAGGGTTTGTGCTGTGACTATATGGGGTTTGACAGTAGGTTCTACATGTGCCTAGCGATGGATTCTGCTATCCGTTGGCGTGATACCTCCGCTTGTTCTTGTGACTTCATTGCTTGGTTACTTAGGCACGGTGTGGAGGTTTTCCTTGTTTGTATAAGAGGGTTACTACTGTTTTCGTCTACTCGGTTATTATACTTTCCCCTATTCCATTGTTTTCATTTCATTCTAGTTTTTCTGGTTATTAGATTTGGTTAATGGATGCCTGTTCTGCGTTCTACAGTTCATGGTCAAGGTGGCCTCCTCGGCTTCGTGATCCTGATAAGGTAAGTTGTCCCTCCATGATTTGCTTGCCCTCTTCATTTTCCTCTGACTCTAACAATGGTTGTTCCTTTGTCTTCAGGGTTTCACTGTTGGCTATGGCTTAGTGGGGTTTCACTCCTCCCACATGAATACTCTTCGGGTATAAATTATTTTCTTAACTGTGCATTTAGTTTTATTCTTCTTACGTTATTTATTGGCTTTACTCTGCGTGCATGTAGCTAACAGTAATCCATTGGCTTGCTTGTGCAGGTGGGGGTTCATTCACCAGCATGGTCGATGAAATTTCTATGAGCTTTTGCTCCGGTAGGCTCATTCTCTGCTACTGTTGTCAACTTTTTTAATTAGGTGACCTCTATTAGTTTACTGGGCAAAGTCCCAGTTCTCCTCCATTCGATTTTCCTTGTTGTTGTGCAACCCAGGATTCAGTTTTGTATATGAACATTATTTGGTATCCTGAGCAATTATAATTATGGTGCACCTTTTGATGGTGGCTAACCAAACCCTCACTTCCAGGGTTCTGTTATTTCGTATTAGTCTTTCCTCTGTTCTTAACTGGGAATTTCAGGACTATTGAATGTATAAAAATATTTTTTTGGTTATGAAAAGGAATTAACAAGAATTTTTTTTGTATAATTCATTTACCTCTATCCTGGAATCATTGTTCTGTGATTGCATACTCGTTCTATTTCGAACTTCTCGTACTGTTGTGGGCTTTCGTTTATTTGGAACTCCGTTGTGATTGCGGCCAAACTCCGTACTAGGAACGCTCATTTAATTTCTCCGTTTGCTCTCTATTCTATAGAAAGGAAGCAAAATGCAATAGATAGGAACGCACAATATTTACTTAGCTTTCTTACTCAATGATTAGGGGAAAAAGAAAATTAATGTCACGTCAAACTGTTACGGATGGTTTCAGAAATTTGGCTGAAAGAAATTACTCTTTTTATTTTCTTTCTCTTCTCATGTATTGAACCCATCCAGAATGTATTATATTGGCTTTTATGTTGTGTTTAGACAGTTACTTGAACTTTTCTCTGTTACCATACAGTTACTCTTTGTAGTTACACAATTGATGATCATGTTGGGTTTTCTTGTGATGTAGGATTTACAATATTATAATTTTGTTTATGAATAGACATCTATAAAATGGACTAAGAAAATTACAAAACTACATAACTGCTATGAAACTATCCTAATTGTAATGTTCCTAATATTCCTTAACTAATAATAATAAAAACAACTAGTTTCTAGACACTATTTTATTCATTAAACATAAATGAAACTAAAAGACATTGAACCTATCCTCCTTGGTTGAGACCAACACCCAGTCATGATGCCCTTAGTTGGATGCTCCTACATCACAACCTCTAGGGCTCCAACCCTCCACTTCGATTCTTCAATATGGGTACAAATAATGCTTCAAGACTTCTAATATATTGTTTGACAAGTCATGATGATACATTCAAGATCACCTTCAATACACTAGTACAAAATGGATAATTAATTACTAAAAAAAAGACTAAAATCTGCATATAAATGACCATTTTTCAGTCTGTGACCAATAGTAGCTAATTTACAGTATCTTATAATACGACCAACTTTTAGTCATTTTTAACTTAGTCATTAATCGGTTGTCTCAAATTTATCGTCTAGTAGTATATTTAGACATAGATTTAGTCATTAATTTTGTCATTGATTTAGTCATTAATTGCCACAATTAATAACCAAATATAAAATAAAATATAGTACTATATGATCACCCAATAAAACAAATTAATGACCAAATAAATATGACCAAAATGTTGGTTGTGTTATAAGATATTGTAAACTAGTTGCTAATAGTCATATATATGCAAATTTTAGTCATCGTTTCAAACCAATTAATGACCAAAGAAATATGGCTTCGTTTTGATCATGTTATAAGATATTGTAAATTAGCTACTAATAGTCATATATATGAAAATTTTAGTTGTCATTTGTAATCACAAATGTATCATTTTTGGTAGTCATTTATCTTCTTTTGGCAGTTTTATATTCATTATATAAATGACTAATTTAGTAGTTTATATTCATTTCATTTACTTTCATTAATAATCATTATAAATGACTAATTTAGTCGTATATTCCTTTTATCTGTGTTAATTATTAATCAATATAAACTACTAATTTAGTAGTTTTAGATTGATTTTATGTGTTCATTATTAATCAACATAAATTAATTGGTATGATTTTGCGACTAAATTTAAAAGATGTAATACAATGTGCATGTTCGTCTAATATGAAAACGCAATGTTGCATGTTAATTACAATATTAAACAATATCAAATGCAACTATAAATAATTTCAACTAGAAATTATATTATATGAAATGTTAAAGTATTACAATATTAATTTCCAACTTAATATTGGTTGGACTACAATTTACACATGAAATGATGTTTCATCACTTCAAAACATTATCTTTGTGTTACCAAGGCATTGTAGGTGAACTCACCAACTATGAATACTTGAACATCCATTTCTATGTGTGTGTCTTATGTGGGATATTGACTCTAATGGTATCACTAGACCGATTCTCTTCTCTCTCTCTTTTTGCATTTGTTTCTCCATTGTTATTGGTCTCAACCTCTTTCTTCAATTCCTGCTTCTTACCATAAATACTCAGTTCCTTTTCTGAAAACAAAAGAAAATACAATGCAGGTTGTAAGACATGAAATACAATGAACACAAGAATATAAACTAAAGTAGACTATAACGAGTTTATAAGACATATACTTCAACATCGGCAATTTCAAAGTCGTTTTGCCCCAAACAAGTAAGAAACTCAAAGAAGTTTTCTTCAGTTGGGCGATAGTAGCCACTATAATGTGGTGAGATGGCTTATAAAGAAAATAAAATTTCACCTTATAAAATAACACCTTAGTAACTTAGTATTCAACCATGAGGTAGAGCTTAAACAAATCATGCCGATTAGGTTACATGCTAAAAATCTCAAGATGCTGATAAGATATGAGAAAAAAAATCTAAGGTGTGATATTTAATCCTTGTCGTTTTATTCACGACAACATTTCATTTTCTAACGCATGAACTTGGTCAAGTATATAAACAACATGTGCTCAAATAACAACATGAAAATAAAATTTTATGATAGTCATGAAAATATTTTAACACAAAATAGCTATAAGGTTTTCAATCAATATCATGTAGTACTAATTTCAACTTCAAGCTTTGGTTATTGTTTAAATGGACATGATATGAAGTATTTTCAATTTCCTAGTTAAAAGACAACAAAATCAAAAGAAACATTCAAAATATAATCAAACAATAAAGAAAGGATATTATGGAATGGACATTGCAATTATAAGAAAATCAGTTACCTACCCACTAATGTCTTGTCTAACATTCCTAAAACATTTTCTTTCCCAAAATAACCATGACGTGAAAGAACCGCAACATTAAGAACCATAGGAATCCCTACTAGGATCATTTACAAAGTCAATGGATCAGGTGTCTCAAGGATCTCTAACAACAAATGAATCATATCCAACACATGCTTCGCATTGTATCTCCATCCGTTTTCGAATCATATTTCCTATAACCTACCCACAACAAAGCCAAGTTAAAATCACATGAAGGCATGGGCATTTGTTTATCTTTAGTATCTTAAAATTTGAATCTAATTTGTTCAAAGAACATATTAATTCATATTTAAAGTTTTCCTAACATATGAGAAGGTATCAATCAAGCATGACATCAGAAAAATCAACCTCAATGAGGTCCTCAAACTTGTGAGGGCATATTTGTTTTGTTCAAAAGGGAGGGATCCCTCTTTTTCATTTATATCAGGGTTCTCTATTGTTTCCTCCTTGTTTTCCTCGATATTAATTTGATCATCCATAACCTGCAACACAATAAAATGCGAGTCAGTTCATTATATTGTAGTTCTTTCCAATGAAAATGACATATAATTCTTTACAAATGCAATGAAGACAAGCTTAAAATGAAAAATCCCAATATAAGTGAAGTGTTTTTTGTTTCTTAGCTTATGAATTGGGACATTTCCTAGGTAATTCTCAGAGAATCGAACATTAGCTAAAAATTTCCCTTCACAAGTTAAAATGAAAGATCTCAATATAAGTGAAGTGTGTTTTTCTTTTTGGCTTACAAATTGGAACATCCATGGGTAATTGTGAGAGAATCAAAACTCGACTAGGAAGTGCCCTTACCAAGTGATAACGTTTACTATGATAAAAAGGCAAGGTTCTAAGAGTGGCTAAGATAATGGAGTTCTGAAAGGGTTTTAACTTCACGAGGGTGTGTTCTTGAAAGATTATCAAAATTACACTTGCATCTAATTTTCAAAGTAAAAGGAGGGAGACCTAAATACAACTTGTTGCAAGCAAAAATATGAAGGAATGGGTTTAAAATGAGCCCTTAAATTGGATTTGACATATCAAGATGGCCTTTTGATAGTTTTGGGGATGGGTGATGGAAAAATTGATATCTAAGGATGGAATGGAAATGAAGTCAGTAAAATAAAATCCTGGAAAGCCTAATAATAGACACTAAATTAGGTAATCACAAACAAATCAATGATATCCAAAACGTTTGTTACTAGGCCCTAAAGTAAGAAACAAATTGGGTTGTGATAAGAAAGTGTAAGTAGTCATGAAAACATGAAGAGTATCTATATATTTCTTAGCAATTTCATTCTAGGGTATCTGGATAGTTAGTTTCTTGAGAGGAACTCAAACATGGAACCTTATAATTATAACAACTCACTTGTTCCATTTTAAAAGGAGATGCTTGGCTTTTTGACACTAGTTAAGATGCAAGCTTGAGTAATAAAGATTCAAATCTATTATTTAAAGTGACAAGTATAGAGCAAAAATGAATAGATAATTGGATCCTCTTGTGTAAGAACCTTTGTTTGGTGGTTGGTGTTAATAGTGTTGTATAAATAGATGCAAGGGTGGTTGGTGTTACTGAATATGTAGAAATAAGCACATGAGTTTCACTCTAGATCAAATGCAAGTTTGTTAATCATTTTACATCAATGACTTTCAACAATCTAAAAATATTAATTCAAATGGAAATAAACACGAGGAAAAACTCAATAAACCATCAAGATATAGTAGTTTACAATTACATAGCTGGTTAAATTTTCTCTTTGAACAAGTAAATATATTGAGATGTTTAGAACTTTGAAATATGCGTATTGAAAATATAAATACAACAGGTAAAAACAACCTTGAGGTATTAAATGGCAGACGTAATGCAGACAATTCTTGTACAAAATTTTGTTGTAAGAATCGGTCTCTTGATGAAGTAATTAGAAATATTATGTTCTATTCTTCTAATAATAATCCTGATAACCTCTCCCTTCCTTTATAATTTCCTAACTTTCTCTATTCCCAAATCTGAAATTTGTTGAAGAAAGTGTAACTAGGTTCGCAATTTACAAAATTAATTTTGATCTTTGCACTTGTTAAGAAAAAGAAATGTTATTTGTCAATTATAACAATGAGTTTCTTTCTCATTTAATAGGTCTAATAAAGTCATAGAATCAAAAATATCTTCTTGAGCATATTTGTAATGTATATAAGTCTACCTACAAACTAGATTAGCCCTCCAAGACCAACACAATCCTCATGAAGAAGAAAAGAATTAAAATGATAAGGAGTATAGTCATGTCGGCCTCAAAAATATGTGTATACTATCATGTCGGCTCAATAAATAGTCACAACTTTTCACATTGTATGTCAACTCATTTATGGAGATGTGACCACTATAAATATCCTGCTGGGATCACCACAGTAAACACAGAGCTCGAATTTTTCTTTGCAACTTCATATGGGTACAAGAGGTGCAGGAAGACAATTTCGAGTAACATTTTCGGAGGTCTGTTCACAAATTTAGCAAACTCAGATGGGTACAATACAAACCTCTGCGCTTCTCATGGAAAATTACAGTGAGAAAGATGATAGACTTCTTCTCCTCGATGGCACACATCTCAATGAAGAAAAAAAAGTTTTTTTTTCGGTGGTGAAGAAGATCTCAGGTCTACAATAGCACAAAAAGTCTTAGCATAATTGAAGGTAAAGATCTTGATGCAAGGAACTCTAAGTAATGCATTCTTAGCATTGCTTTCTAAACATAGTCATAATATTAGTATGATTGTGACCTCACAGTTATACATTTTTGGCATTCTAGACACAGTCAAGATCTCGGTGAAGTAGCAGTCATGGTCTTGTTCTTTAATGAAGACAATATCATGATCAAGATCTTGGTGTAGTTCACATTTAAGTAGAAAGACCTCATTGACATGGTGATGAAGCAAGAAATGGTGCAACTAGAAGGACCTCTTTGGTACTATGATGATGATCTAGATGACATAGTAATGATGATGATGATGTCAACAATAAGTAGGGGATTGGTGTCTTCGACATGGAGTGATCTAGTAGGTCAAGGGTCATGGTCTTGGCATTCTTCATGTAGGATATTTATAAGAAGAATTTTTTGTGGGTTTTCCTCTCCAAGAGGAAGAGGTTTTGGCCCTGGCAGAAAGCCAACATCTGGTGTTCTTGTCTCTTGTATTTTGGTGACTATTTGATCAAGTAAGAAATATACACACTAATGATATCAAGATAAGATTGTGCTAATAAAAAAAAAGGTAAAATATCTCACAAATATTTATCATTCTAAGAAGAATCACATTAACTATATTTTCCCTAGATTCTTCAATAACATTAACTACCAAGAGGATCCCTACGTACTGCACAATATGTAAACTATTTCTAAGAGTGGTTGAGCCAGTAGGGAAAAGCATCAAGAACAATAATCTAGAATTATGAATTTTCCTCACTCACCATGATTATAGATGCTTTGCAAATGATATCCAAACACTAAAAGGCATTGTTGACTGACTCCAGATCAAGTTGTAATAGAGAAGGGACTGATCTTAAAAGTGATTGTTGATCACTTTAGTGTTATCCTAGATGACAATGCAATGAACCCTATCCTTTGCTTTTATGGCATCCATGAGAAAGTCTAAAGTGTGAGCGGCAGCCATGTGTAAATAGGGAGCTAAGTCGCAACCTTGTCTAGTTAACTTATGTAATGCAATTATGTTCAATGGTTTCCCAGTCACAAAAGAAATGTTTGATGCATTACTGAAAGGATATTTGACCATTTAAACAAACTTGTTGCGAAACATAAAAACATGTGAGCATATGGAAGATAAATTTTCAATCTACATTGTTGTAGGGTTTATCATAATCAATCTTCAACAACAACATTTTCTGGCCAGTTTCTCTAGACAACTCCAATATAGATTCCCACAATGTGTTGATAGTAACCAAATTGAATCTGTCCTGAATGAAGTTGGTCCGCTCAAGCTGGAAAATACATGTAGCTACCTTTTGGGACCTCAAAAGACAAGGGTCTTTGTGATAAGCCTCAGCATTAGTAATTATATGGGCCTTAATTCACCTCCTAGCTTAGTTGAACCAACTATTCTCATAACTTATTGCATACTTTTGATAATATTTTGTTTATGAAATGAGTTAGAGTTGGATATTTTTCTTTGTGGTCTAATGTGCATTTAATCTAGGATTAAAGGATAAAGGCAAGGGGCTTTGACAAAGTCCAAGGTCAAAACTCAAATGGGATAAGGGAGAGGGATTATAGGAGGTAAATCCTCCTCATTTGCTGCCCCTCCATTTGAATATTCCTCCATAATCTTGAAGCACAAGTAGCCAAATCACGAGGACTAGAAGACAGTAGATCAAGTCAAAGACAAAGCACCCATTTATCTCGAGTTTAGGAGCCGAGCCTCCCTAATTTTAAGGAAGTCATTGGAGACTTCAGATGTATAAGTAGAGAGGCCTAGGACCTTAGTAAGATTCAGATTCAGCGAACACTGAGTTAAATCAGAGGGTGGAAGCTCTTAGGTTAGTTCCCAGCCATAGCAGCCAAGGCTGCTCTTTATTTTACATGTATGCTAGTATAGATTCATAGTTTTATTGTTCATTTTGTTAGTAGATGCATTTCCATTACATCATTGTAGATTAGATTGGTTTTGTGATAGCTTGCTTCCATTTGTGACTTCTTTCAAGTAGTGGGTTAGCAAGGAGAAAAGGGATCACCAGAAGGCTGTGAGCAGGTATCTCAGCCTCACTTCCTCCCTCTAGGATCATGAATTGAGGAAGGGATCCTTCAACAGCCCAAAAAACACATATTTCTAGTTCTCATATGATCTTTGGAGTTTGCTGCCTTTGATTCAGTATTTGGTTCATGTTACAAGGAAGATTTCATTGTCATCTTTTTCCATCTCCATTTCTACAATAAGATCTCACTCATGCTTTCATTCCCTTCAGCAACTTTCTTCATGCATAATATATGCAATTGATTCATGCTCTTCTAGTTTATGAAAATGTATCTTGTTGAATAGTTCTTGGAAGACACAAATGTTTTAAGTAGAGAAGGTACTTCATGAGGAGACCTAGACTTCATCACCAATAGCCACCTTCCACTTCATCCACCTTAGCCATCTCTTGTTCCACCATCACCCTCACTAGTTTTCTTATCATTTTTCATTGAAATTCCCCTAGATACATTGAGTAAATTTAGCCATCTCTTATCTTGGATATGTGCTCCTAGACCTTCTCACACCCTATTCCACTCATCACGCACCTTTCCAAAGCTTCCCAACACCTCCAACACCTCACAATTAACTCTCGGTTGTATCCTGTAGGCTTCTTGTAATTCCTACAGGATCATCCTATAGGTTTCTAGTACATCATGTAGGTTTTCCTGAAATGGCCTGTTTTGAGGCCGAATTGATGGGAAACCTCTAGGAAGTCACAAAAAGCTTCCTAGGACCCTTCCATGCCATCCAACCACTTCATAAACCTTCTAGCCATCCTCAATCACCTTCCATTCAACTATCACATCCACAAGAACAATTAATTTGCATACTTGATTTTGCCTAAAAAAACCAAACAAGTGAAAAAAGATTTAGTTTAGTTTTTCGCTTACACATTAGTATGGATTGATGCTCTTTACTTCTGTAGCTTAGATAGTAGCATTTGTTTAGTGTTTATTTAGCAATTCTACTTAGCATAGTTGTTTAAATGGTTAATTAGGATATGGTGTGATTTATCATTACATGTTGTTTTCTTCATTACTGCAATAGAGTAGCTCTCTTAGAGTAGATTTTCTCTTCTTCCATCAAAGAATCAAGCTTCTTTTGACTCTATAGAAGTCTGACTTGGAACCCCTAGGGTCTCCCGTCGGTCGAACAGTGACAATAGGTAAGACCATCACTTTTATTTGTGCATACAGCATTGTCACCTCCAAGTTTGTACAAACCTCGAGTTGATAAGTAAAGTTGTAACCCAGGAGTTCTAGCATCATTGTCGAGGAGTTGTCTGAGTAGAATGTGATTATTGCTTTCTTTTCTTCTATTTCTTGTCTTCAATATTCTGTTGTTAGTTTATTTCCACAAATGTAATCTAGTTGCTTTCTCTCTTTCATTTTTCATTATTTTCTTTCCTTTCCATTCTTCAAGTAGGATTTCAATTCAACGAGTTGCTTTTTCATTTTGTCAGTGATTTTCATTCAATCTGCAAGTACTTTCCAGTTGTAAAAAAATACAAGCCCAACCCAAAAACATTTCGTTTCATGCCTCCTAGGAATAGGGACAACTTAGGGAAATTTTTGACAAATACCCCCACTACATCCAACAGCCAACCTTCTCTCTTCTTTGGTGACTGTGAATTGGAAGAACCCTTAGATGAGCAACCTATGAGTTTTGAAGAACCTACAGGGGAAGAATAAGAACAGGAACCCATTCCTACTGAAACAATGGCTGAAAACCGAAATGGTAGAGGCAATAGAGAGAGAGTTGAGGGTGCCTTCCCCATTAGGGAAACCAACAGAGATACTAAGATGAAAAATATAAGCCCCTCTTCCCTACCTCATTCCCATGGCCTAACCATAGAGGACCCTGACACTTTCCTTTTTGATTTTGTTGTTATATTTTGAACCTCTGACTATACAAATGATGAGAAAAATTTAAAACTATTTCCATCTACCCTCAAGGATGGATCATTGTGTTGGTTCATGGGCTTACCTAGAGATAGCATCACCACTTGGGCTCAGATGCAGTAGGCCCTTAATAACAAATATTGGGACTATTGTAGGTCAAAGGATACTAAAGAAAAAAAATTCAGGATGACCATAGGCCATGATGAATCCTTAGAAGACTAGGAAGAAAGATTCCAACTCAGTTGCAAAAGGGCTAGGTGCACACTTGACCCAAAGTCACTAAAGTTGGTCTTGCTAAGGGGAGTAAGTGAAGATCTTTTTTATACCTTACATTTGTTATGAGTAGGAGATATATAGAAATTACCCTATGAGGATATCAAGATTGTATTTGGAAAACATTCTAGGGTGGTGAGAAAAAAGGGTAGGGGTATTCAACCTATGGCTAGTACATCATCTTCCAACTCATCCATCAAGGGTGAAATCAGAAATATGTTGGAAGATTTCAAAAGTGAGATGTTACAAACCCTTGCCTTGAAAATGGATGCCATGAACATTAAAATGAAGCAAGAGGAAGTAGAGAGAGCCTTGGCCATCTTTTGTCCTTCATGCACTAGGAGGCATCCCAGTAATGAATGTTCATTGAACTATATTGAAATGTGCTCGGTTTGTGAAGAAAACCACTCCACATATAAGTGCCCTTCCTTACCCCGACTCAAATTCATATATCAAGGAGCTGAAGGGGTCATTGAGTAGCTTTGCTACATTAACCAAAGGAGACCTCCTAGGCCTAGACCATACTAGTAGGGCATGAAAGGGTCATCCCATGCATATTACAACCCTAACCAAACCATAACTATACCTTCTTCGGGACCCCCTGCTCAACCTTCCTGTTCTACACCCCCTCCTTGGTCCTATGCATCTTAGTATCATTCCCAGCCATCTAGCTAGTCATTTCAACCTTACACTCTACCACAACCTCAGTGGAATACACAGGGGAGGAGGCCCCAATACAAAAATGCCCCAGTTTTATTGCCTCCACCACCTACCCAACCACAACTCCTACATTCTAATCCACCCAAGCAACCCCAATTACATGCCCAGCCAAATTCGAACCTGAACAACAGATAGGCTCAGCAAGTATGCAATGGAGAGACATCATATCCAGCTTATGCTATGGAAATCTAGGAAATTAACTTGAGATCTAGGAGAGTTCTCTTGGATAACCAACCACCCCTCCACCTAGGGAGGTTGAGGAAGAAAGAGAGGAAAGCAACCTTAAAATAAATCCACCCTTTCCTGAGAGATTAGCCCAACCAATCCAGCCTAACCCATAATAAACTAAACTTCTGGGATAATTGAAAAATCTATGTGTAAAGACCCCCCTTCTCCAGGAAATAAAAGATGTTCCCATTTATAATACTTTGATTAAGGAGAAATGCTTCAAGCATCCATGGAGAGTAAAAAGGGATGCCACTACCATTAATTTCATTGGGCAGTTGTTCGACTTAATGTTGGGGTAGGTAATATATCCAAAATATTTGGACCATGGAAGCCCTATAGTAGATGTGCAAATCAAATGCACCATTGTCCCACACAGTCTGATCAATCTTGGGGCTGCCATTAATGTGATGACCAAGGACACCATGCTCAAGCTCAACCTCCAAGGGTCATTGAGCAAGACCACAACATTTCTACAACTTGTAGACCGTTCCATAGTAACCCCTAAGGGAATTGTGGAGGATGTGATGCTCTCCATTGACTCCTGGGAGTACTGTGCAGATTTTCTAGTTCTCCAGCCTAAGGTTAATCTTACTGGTTATCCTCTCATCCTTGGGAGGCCATGGTTGGCCATAGCTGATGCTTACATTAGGTGCAGTGCTAGGAATATGACCATCAAGAACAAGAATATGTCCAAGCAGTTAGTCCTATACCCTCCTACTCAACCTTCCCTAGAGCATGATTTACCTTTATGGTTGGAGGAGGAGGAAGAAGATGAGGTTTATTTTTCCCAACTTTATTCTTTGGAAGCAACCATGGAAGGAGGATAGCAAGATGAGGATGACTTTATTGAACACCTCCTCCAATGTCCAACTCCTGGTTCATTATCATTAGAAGAAGAAGCAAGAGAAACCCAGAAAAAGCATTCAATTGACTTATGCTTGGCTAATTCCAACCCACTCTGTGTCAAAACCATAGAATTCGGCCCAGAGAAAATATTGAAAATTAATCCATCTCTTTTTTCTCTCTCGAGGAGAAGCTATACAACATGTTAAAGGAACCTAGCCTTGCTTGGAGTTACAAGGAAATGAAGGGAGTATACCCCTCAGTCTGTACTCACCACATCTACATCAAAGAAGGTTGAAACCAGTCTGGCAACCACAAAGGACGATGAATCCAGCTCGTAAAGATATAGCCAAAGAAGAACTGAAAAAACTGCTAGTTGTAGGATTCATTTACCTTGTCTCCGATAGTGGGTGGGTCTCCCCTTTAGTGTTAGTTCCCAAGAAAAATGGTAAGGTGAGGATTTCTGTCAGTTACAGGGAGTTGAACAAAGCCACAAAGAAGGATCATTTTCCTCTACCCTTCATCAACCAAGTGCTAGATAGCCTGGCAGGAAAAAGGTTTTTCTCTTTCCTAGATGGATTCAGTGGGTAAAACCAAATCCAAATCTACCCAAAAGATTAAGATAAGACCAAATTCACCTCTCCTTGGCATACTTTTTCCTTTAGGGTCCTTCCCTTTGGCTTATGCAAGGCTCCCGCCACTTTCCAGACAACAACCTTGAGTATTTTCGCTGAATTAGTCCATGATGTGGTGGAACTTTATATGGATGATTTTACACCTTATGGTTGTGATTTTCAAGAAGCCCTGACTAACCTAGGTAAAGTAATACACAAATGCAGTGAAATGAACTTGTCTCTCAGTCCTAAAAAATATGAATTCTTAATGACTGAAGGGACCATGATAGGTCATTCAATATCTTAGCAAGGAGTGCAGGTGGACCTGAACAAAATAGCCATCATCCAAATGGTCCCACCTCCTCAAAAGTAGAGAGATGTCAGAAGTTTCTTAGGGTTAGCTAGATACTATCGAAGGTTCATAAAGGACTTCAGCAAGTTGGCCTCTCCTTTATTTGGGTTGTTGGCCAAATATTCTGAGTTTATATGGTCAAAAATATCTCAAGATGCCTTAAACATTCTAAAGGATAAGTTAACCACTGTGTTAGGTTTCTATACCAATAGGAATCATAATTTTGATTAACTAAGGTTAAGCCTTGTAATATTGTACATACCTTTACTTTCTGCAAATGTTTTCCATATTAAAAAATTAAAAAATGTAAAGAGGGTATGTCCTAAAAGAATAATCAAAGGAAAAAAAGAATGGAAAAGGTCACAAAAAAAATGAAATATATGAACCCCAAAAGACAAAAACAGACCATGAAAGTGTGCAAGTCAAAATGCCACTACTAATTACTTTTTATGCATAATAAATGATTGTGTGCAGCTTGTTGCTTATGCCACTTCCATGATGGTCAAAATCTTTAAACTTTGTTATTTCATGTTTTGAATTTTATGTTTATAGGTAGTGAATAAATCAGACAAAATAGTGTAATCTTCGTAGATCGCTAGATAGGTGGAGTGAATAAAACGAGCTCATCAATTTAATCTAATCCCTTGGAGGATATAGTGTTAGACTTAGGTAGTTTATTTTGGAAAGAAAAGAAAAGATTGATAAGGGTTTTCTAGCCTAAATGCACCCAAATAAGTGAAGAAAAAGTGGTAGGATGATTAAGTGGGTAAGTAGTAGAAAGGTTGTAGAAATGTCATGTAATTGATACAAAAAGTACTTATGTCATTGTTCCAAATGAATCATTTAAATATGCATAAGTGGTAATAAAAACAAAGACAATGGTTCACAATGTGGTTTAATTAACATCCCCTCATTCATTTAACCCCCATAATACTCACTAACTTCCCTCCCATAGTAAAAATATTAATACCTATTGTTTCTAAGTAAAAAAGGCTCAGATATTTCTCTAACTTCTGGTTGGACCGAACCCTGGCCTTGATGAGTTAAGAAGGAAAGGTGTTAAGTTTCATCATAATTCATTCATTCCCCTAAGAAAAACCCTTTTCTAAGGTTAAGCTCTTTTGCCTAGGAAAACCACTTTATAAACATGTTTTAGGTACAAAAAACCCACCAAATACATTTATCCTAAGTACTAGGTATATGGAAAATACACAAAATTTCATACACCTAGGCACAATGCCCCTTCTACTCATTTAACTTCATATTCAATTTTTTAATTAAATATATAAAAATCCCAATAAACCCAGTACCCCGTATATATTTAACCCCATTTTATAAAATAGCCCCACCCCTTAGTTTATTTATAAACTATGTTACTACCCCTTATGCCACAAAAAACTTTAAAACCCCACCCTAAGTCCTTAATCTTGTGTTAAAAATTTCCTGATGAGATTAAGCTCTAAATTAATCTCATACTTGTGATGATTAAGTCCCCTAGCCCCCCATCAAATCACATCATTCACCACCATGCAACTCCAATCTCCCAATCACCGTTGATCTTTCCCCCCCCCCACATCCGACACCCCACAAGAATATCGGGTCGGCCTGACGTCTGCCCTTTACCTACCTGATAAGGTGGTTTTCCCCCTAGCCACTAACACTACGTGTCAAGTGTTGAATGAAATCAGGTGACCCCTCCCAAATACTACCCGCACAAGAAAATTAGTGCAATGAGACTCCCAAACCACTTTCCCCATCCAACCGAAAACTATCACAGTTCATCAAATAGTGAAACCCGCTAAAATTAATCATTTTCCCAATAAAATCTCGTTTAAACCTCTTTTCACTCTTTTTGCGCATTTTGCCTTTGAGAGCTCAGAAATCCATTCCAACCACTGCAAATAACCTAATTGCTCACGAAACTCCGCCATTGCTCCACAAACGCTGCAGACATATCAGCTTGTTCATTAGTCTATACTAGTACTATACGAACCTCTATAGCCACCTTCAACTACCATTTACAGTCAATTCTACTGAATTCCAAGTATTTAACAGTGGAATTCCAGCTCCATTACCAAATTCTAAATCAATTCAACCTCTTTGACACTGTTAATTTAGTAAAAAGATAAAATTTACTTAAATTTTAACATTGTGAGCCATAAACCATTGCAAAACCTTCATTTTCCCTAAAAGCTATGAATCAGCCTCCACACTCAAATCCGCAAGAACTAAGTATGGCTACCTCAATTTCTATGGATGTTAGGCCCATAACCACACCTCATTTAGACTTGGACCACCTTCCTTTGGCAGAAAATGATTTCCAAATGAAAGATACCACTATCCTAGAACCCCTGCTCAGAGTAAATTGCCAAAGTAGGGACAAGTTCCTAAACCATGCTGATGAAATTGGCCTTGGGAGTCACATTTTCCCAAGTACCAGTTCCCCAAAGTCCACATTTTTCCTAAAATTGTGAATATGTGATATGCTTGCTACGTCCGCAGTCACAAAACTGTCATGTCTCATGACCAGAAGGTCCTTTTCACCTTCATTATTAAGTCTATAAATGAAATGTTGCAGCTCCAACCAGGACCAAGCCTAACCCCACTCTCAATTAGAGACTTGTTGGACTTATATCCAAAACGTTTCTCTCCAAACTTGGCCCAACTATTCCAAACCTTCATCAGAGAAGAGAAACACATCCCTAAGGACTCCCCTCCATATGTACCAGTCATTTTCTCTCCATGGGGCCAGAATATTGTGCCCATGATATCTTATGTTTTGGTCCACTCCACCAGTGAATACATTGATGAAATAATCCTTGCCTTCATGTCCATCTACACTCCAGGGTAGCTTCCTGCTATCATGTATGACTATATATAGTTGATAGGATGAATGAGCAATTCCTTAGGATGAACAATGAAAGGGTTTTTAAGTACTCCTTAGTTTTATACAGTGTCTTCTTATATTATCAATCAAAAAATTTCCCATTCACCCTTCAAAAGTTGGACACTAAGGGTTAGCCCAGGTCAGTCATTTTTTGGACCCCATTGATCCACCAATACTAGTCTCCATACTCTTACTCTGATTTTATTGATTTATTTGTACACCCAGTTATGACAATGTTCACTGGAAGCCCTCCTCCAAGAATCAGTCCAAAACTAAATAGAGTCCTTCAATTATCTACACAGACCAAAGTTGGTGACTGGTACCTTTACCATAACCATACAGAAATCAGGATTTATGGTTGCATGTTGGCACCATACAATCTACGAAGATACCTCCCAATGAGGTTGTTTTCATTAGAATACTATAGGAAAATTATCAATTAATATGAAATAAACTTTGTCAATGCAAAGAAGAAGGGAAATTTAAAAATAAAAGACCAACTAGGCCCCTTCATATGCAACTCTAAAGAGGCTGGCTAGGAGGCAGACTTGATATTACAGAATATGAAGCTTCAAAGAAGTTTTATCTAGAGATATGATCCTTTGGAATTCATCACCAAGAAGATACGAAAGGTCAAGCTAGGAACTTTCATTCACCATCCCATACCTGAGATAGAAGCTTATGCAAATCAGACATAATAGGTGGAGGGTACCCTAGTGGACCAGGATAGCACCAGAGTAGATGTTGAGAATGCTCTTATTGATTTAGAAAAGTAGCTTAATGACAACAATTTTTTGCAGGTACCAGGAGAACCAAAGACTACTATGAGCACCCCTTCGGTCATGCAAACTCCTCAGAATGAGGCGCAGATCCCAAAAATAAATAGAGAAGGGACTTCCACTTTAGGAATGGCCACCTCTGATTTGCAGGAAGAATCAAACAAGAGGAAAAGGCTAAATCCAGCCTCTGAGAAAAATTTTACTGAAGACTCATCTGAAGTCACTAATACAGGAGCAGAAAGAGGTCGGCCTGCCACTCCATCTAAAGGCATGTAAGAGCCTTCCGCATCAAAAACTCTAAGATGTGGGAAAGGCATCTTAGTGTTTAAGTGTATTCTTTCAGAATGCCAACTGACAAAGACCAAGATATCAAGGAAGGGTATAAATAAATCAAGGCTAGAAATGAGAGGCTTAAGGCCCAAACATATGCACAATATCTGAAGCTGACTCCTACTAATCAAACAAGGCTAATGTCAACCTTTGACATTAAAGAGGGGAAGCTGCAAATGACCTTTGTGAAGCCTACAACCCAGCCACCAAAGACATCATCAGATTTCAAAAGGGTAGATTTCGAAGTGTTGGCAAGGGATATTCATCCCATAGACCAGATTGAGATACACAAACAGGCTAGAGAGATGATATACTCCACCCTTGCAAGTAAATCCACAGCTGCCCATTAGCTACAGAACTTGCTGAACAAAATCTTAGCACAATTCCAATTGGAGAAGGCCTCCTCACAGTCCAAGGACACAAGGATCAATTCCTTGAGGACTTAGTAATTGAATTGGGAGATGATCCCAAGGATATAAAAGCTACAGAACATCTTATCAAAAAGAAGAATGATGACATAGTTGCATTGAAGAAACAACTTAAAATACCTCAGCTACAGCATCCACAAATAGTGGAAGTCCTAGAAGCCCAACAGGGGCATGAAGGACTAATGGACTTGGTCTTGAAATTGAATGACCAACTTAAAGAAACTGCAAAGGAATTCGATGCTCTGATCCAATTAAAACAGCCATATGTGGCCACTTCTTCAACAAATTTTATCCCCACAGTCTCCACAGTAGTGCCATCCACACTAGCAGCATATTTGGCACGTACAGCTCAACTTGCAATAGCCTTACCAGCAACAACGGAGTCTACATCAGTAGTAGGTGAATTAGGAGAGAAAGTAGTAGAACTTGTCAAAGCCATTGAAGACATGTCTATCCAGGCTACTGAAATGAACAACTTAAGAGAAAAGGTTGCAAGTTTAGAAATAGACTACAGACTTGCCCAACTGAAGTAGGAAGAAGAAACACAAAGGGCCCAGATAATGGTTGAGAGGATCAAAATCCTAGAAGAGGATTTAACACTGGAAAAACCACTTGGACAAACCAAAGAAATGTTATGGGCCAATATCATTCACTCTGTCGATGATATCTGGCCATCAATCCATGTAATTTTTGAACAAACAGAGTTGGTAAAGATAGCTACAGAAGATATCCAGAAAGTGAAGGAAGAGTTGGGAAATAAGCCAGAGGATGCAAATAGACTCATCCACTTCCTCAACAGTAAGAATAGATATGAGCTCCAGGAGCTAAATCGAGAAGATAGGATTGCTCCCATTTTAGAAATAAGGAAGGTCCTTTCCAAAAGGAAACTTATGCTTAATTTGGAAGAAACATGCCACAATATGCAACTAGCCATTGATAGCTTCATGGCTAAGTTCCAGATTTTGAGGGAAAAAGGTCTCCCTAGTCCTATGGTTATAAATGACAACCTCATTACGCAACTAGACTATGGTGATAGACTCAAAAAATTGGCTAAGGAACAAGTCATTTCTTCATCCATAAAAGCCCTCCCAACAGGAAAAGTGTTATATGATACCTTTGAAAACATGTTTTTCCTTGAGCATGAGGGAAAAGATTTGTTCCTCACCAAGCCAAATTTTGCAAAGTATGCTAAGGATGATGAAATCCACAGGAGAATGGTGAATGTGAAATTACCCGATGCAGAATGGTGGGAGAAAGTGACATATTTACTGTGATAAATTTATAGGATAGATTTATTATACAGTAAAAATGAAGGCAACTAGGTAAAACAAATGAAAACAGGGCATCAGGGTCAACGAGTATCAGAGTTAAAGAGTATTAGTTGAAAGATGAAAGTGAAGAAGATTCCAGCATAAAACTCCACAACAACAACCCAGAATAAAAGGCTACACTTCAACAAGAAAAGCCCTGCACAACCATAATAAAAGGGACAACATGAAACAATTCATTAGTTGTCTCTATCTTCTTGCAAGAAGATATTTGTATTTCCTAGAATATATCGCAAGTTGTTTTGAGATATTATGTAATGATTTTTTGTATAAATACCTCAAAATTCAAAGTGTGTGGGGTGGATTCTTAGACATTTGTCTAGTTTACTTGATCAAATACTTTAAGCTATTGTACTACTGTTGGACCAACAAGCTGGATTGTCAAATAAAGCAAACACATTTCACTCGATTCATGTGTAGTGTGAAATATAGACAAGTATCTTCTTTTGTATGGTCACTTTTCTTTAAAAAAAAAAATTCCATAATCTTAAATGTATCTGAAATTTAAATGCTTTAATATGGAATGATATCTTAGAACTTGCTTCACTGCACTTTGTTTTGACTATTAGGCATTTTCTATGTTTTTTGCTAAAATTATCTAAGTTAAGGAATTCTTGATTGCTCCTTAGTTCAGGTAGTTTCCCTCTGGTCGATAGTAAAGGATTCTTAACTACCCTTTTCTCATGATCATCCTCTCTTCCTCCACTTTAATCTCAGTTTGAGGATTCTTAAGTGCCCTCTCACCCTAGTTAAGATCATTTCACCCATTCGACCTAAAACCTGTGCTTCACTCTGCTAGCTTGCCCATTGAACACTCCCTTTAATGATTTAATCCCAGTTCTGTTGCCCTTGTTTGAATCCATATCCCAATAGCCATCGACATAATTCTATCCATCTATGTAAGGATTCCACCATCCAACTTCCAATACAAATCCAAAACCCCCTGAACATTAAGAACTAGCCTAAAATCCTAGAAAAATAAAGTTGAATTATATAGAGAGCCCTCTACAAGTCATAGGTTGGCTAGAGCCGATACTTAAAATATTGGTTTGTAGTTACCTTGGTCCTTTCCTTCTTCTGATAACTTCTAAGGAAAAATACTGAGTGATAACACAGTGGCAACCATACTGGGGACAACCCTCAGTCCTAATAAATCTTCAAGAAATGTTTAATTCTGTATTTTGAGACTCTTAAAGTTATTTATTAGAATTTATTTCTCAGAAAAAGAAAACAATTAAAGAATTTCTAAAATTTTGGCTTTAAGGATAGCTCATTATACTAGGGCCAACTCAGATCCAAACCCTCCCCTAGTATTTGATAATCCCAACATGATTTCAAGAAAATCCAAAACAGAAGAAAGTTCAACTAGTCACACACCCTTAGTTAAAGCTAATTCATGCCCTAATGAATGGTTGTTCTTAGAAGATCTTCCCTTCGATGAGAAATTTGATTTGTCATTATTTAAGTCAAAGTATGAAATTGAAATTTGTGATATTGTCCTAGATCCTGAGTTTATCGCAGACCTTGAAGTCCAAAAATCCAACAAATCAATTGATGAATACATTCTAAATTCACCATAATCATCCCTTAGTACTGCCAAGATCCCTGGGCTTTATGAACAATTGTCCACTACTCTTAGTTCACCACTATTCCCTTCAACATATGAAGCCCATTTCCCACCTCCTTTCATACCTTCACTCCCTTACCAACCTAGCATATCCTAGGTACCACCTACTAGTCCTAGTTTCTACTCCACTACTGTATCATCTTCTTATGTTTCAACCCCACATTTTAGCCCTTCCCAACTTATAGCCATGGCAAATAGATATGCTCCCCTTGTCTTACCTACCCCACTTGGCACCATGCTAGCAAACTACCAGAGTAAAACTATCCAATTTGATGGCATAGGACATTACATTGTACAACACCATGTTAATAATATGACAAACTACTTTGAACTTCATGAAATTGATATTGTGGATGTCCAGATGAAACTATTTTCTCATACTTTAGTTGGTGATGTTAGGAAATGGTTTAGATCACTGCCTGATAATAGTATTGATAGTTTAGAAGTATTTCAACAACAATTTTGAATAGATGGGAAAAGAAAAATAATCCTCTACAGATCCTTTCAGAATATGAAAATATTAGGAGAGGACCCAATGAGACTGTTCAAGATTACTGCACCAAATTTAACAATATATACAATGAAATTCCAGTTAATCTTAGACCCCCACCTAACTTAGCTTTGATAAAGTTTCCTGATGGTTTTGACAGAGACATGGAATTCCAACTCAGGGAAAGAAACCCCCCAACCCTAGAAGATATGCAAAGTGTAGCAATAAGTGTAGAGGCTAATTTATTAGCTAAAAGAGCTAGAGTTAGGAATGAAAGAAGAGGCTCAGCTAAAGAAGAGCCTTCACCCTATGACATTAAGATATAAAGCTTAGCAAAAGGCATGGAAACGTTAATGGATAGAATAGAGAATATAGAGAGGAAACCCTGGTGGGATAATCAACAGACGCCTCCAATTAGAAACCCAAACTTTAGGAAAAAGCAAAACAAAAACACTGGAAAAAATGGACCTAATCAAAATATTAGACCTCCTTTTCAAGAAAATTATGTAAAAACATCCCATTCTGAAGACCCAGAGCAAGACACACGTATTAACCTAATGGGATTAGATGATGAAGGTGTTGTTTTTTGAACCAAGATGATCAGGAACTGCATATGTTGTAGCAATTGCAAATCCTATCTGGAGAGTCATTTGATTATAAAGAAGGTTATGACTCTACCATCTTTGAAGTACACAAGCAGTATAACCCAAGGAGTAAAAATAATTTTGATATCCCTGACCAAACCAAGAAAATCGTGCCAAATCAACCCAAGAAGATCAAAGAAGCCTCGATTTCTAAATCCTCCATATTATCCCCAAACAAAACCATAATCCTTCTAGCCCTAACATTGTATATAAAACCCCTAATCAACCTTCTGAAGATCAACCCTCTGCTTCAATTCCCCCTAAAAAACCAGTGAACACACCTCAAAATACTAGATTCAAAAATTCACAAAAAGAGGGCCCTAATAAAGGAAAAGAAGACCATCCCACACAAATCCCTGCTGTAAAAATTTCAAACCCTCAAACAGAGCAATCCCCTTTTCCTTTTAATCTAGGAGAAAAGGTAGCTAAGCTAAATATTTCAGTCCCTTTGACAGAGTTAATCAAGAATGAAACCTACAAAACACAAATAAGCCAGACCCTGAACATTGTTGAAAATGAGGACTTTGTTAACCTGTTTGATGACCAACCACAACTTATATTTGGTCCAGACATCAATGGCAAACCACTAGAAGTAGGAATACCACCTTTCTACATTAGCCTTGGCATCCATGACAAAATTCTTCATAATGCAAGCTTGGATTCTGAGGCCTCCCACAACTTAATGCCCAAATCAGTAATGGAAAAATTGAACTTAAACATTACAAGGCCTTACAAGGACTTATTTTCGTTTGTCTCAAGTCAAGTAAAGTGTCTGGGGTTGATTAAAGACATTTGTGTCACCTTAGTTCAATATCTTGCCAAGATCATCGTTATGGATATTATGGTTGTTGACATCCCACCGAAGTATGGAATGCTTTTATCCAGATCATGGGGAGCCAAACTTCAATGATCTCTACAACTTGATATGTCATATGCAACAACTTTTATTTTTGGACAACCCAAGAAACTGTACAGAGAAACTTTAATGAAATACATGGTAAGTAGCTAGGATCAACCTCAAAATTTTCCTATCTACTCTATACATTCAGACATTGATTATTTTATCCTGTATAATACTAATCAAACACAAGAAACTCTTTTAGATAGTATTGATACAGAGCCAAAAGAAATTTCAGTTTCAAAACAAGAGGAAATTGTCCAAACTTTAGAACTTTCCACTAAAGAAGGTAGTCAAGATGAGGAAACTTTGGTGGAAACAGATAATGCTAATTATGAACATGAGATATTTTGGCATCTTGAGTTTGATGGGTCAATCAATAAGTTTGCAGCAGGGGTAGGATTTTGGATGTACAATCTAGAGAATGATCACTTAGAAGGCCATGCATATAAACTAAATTTTGAATGTACTAACAATATGGGTGAGTATGAAGCACTAATTTTAGGTCTTAAATTAGTTAGGAAGCTAGGAACTATAAGAGTTTCTGTCATGGGAGACTCTAAACTAGTTATAAAACAAATTAATGTTGTATATATGACAAAAGACCCTAGATTAAGTTGTTACAGAGGAACCATTGTAGAAATACTAAACACTTTCTTAGAAACCAAGGTTGTTGTAATTCCTAGAAAACATAATATGCAGCCTCATAGTTTAGCAATGTTTTCCAGTACCTACAAGTTACCCTTTCAGCCTAACTATCAGTACACTGTTGAAGTTAGGCACAGACCTGTAATTCCTGATAATTTGAAGAATTGGCAAATATTCGCTGATGACAAACAAATAAACAACTTTTTAATCTCAAAACAAGAATTTGTAAATAGAAGCATAGATACTGACACATCAATAGATCCTAACATTAAATATAAACTAGAAATAAATGAGATAGAAGGTGAAGAAATAGATAAATTTCATCCCACTATATCTACAAAATCAGATGTACAGAAACTAGAGCAAGTTGAGATTGATGATATAATTAACGAAGACACTGAAGTAATCATTCTCAAAGACAATTTCTTACCTAAGGGATTAACCGCTTTGGAAGACCTCTTTGATTCGAATGATGTTCCTGGAAAACCTAAAATGGAACCTTTAAAATATGATATGGAGGAGTGTAATATTGGCACTGACGAAAATCCAAAATTGATCAAACTTTCTAAATCATTACATCCCACTGAAAGAATAAAATACATTAAGTTATTAAAAGAGTTTCAATATGTCTTTCCTTGGAGTTATGGGGACCTCAAATCCTATGACACCAGTATCATACAACACACAATACCTAGAAAAGAAAATCAAAAACCTTTCAGGAAAAAACTTAGAAGGATAAATCTTTTCCTATTACCTCCAGTTCATAAAAAGGAAATTCAGAGAATGTATGATGCTAAGATAATTGCACCAATCAAATTTTCTGATTGGGTTTCAAACTTAGTGTCAACTAGGAAGAAAACTAGCGAGATCAGACTCTATGTGGACCCTAGGAACCTCAACAAAGTATCACTTAAAGACAATTACCCTCTCCCCAAAATGGATCATATTTTGCAAAGGGTAGTTGGACCAACCGGAATCTCATTATCAAATGGGTTTTTTGGTTACAATCAGATCTTAGTTCATGCTAATGACCAAGCCAAGACTGGCTTCACTACTCCTTGGGGCACATTCATGTATGTGAAAATGCCTTTTCGACTAATGAATGCAGGAGCCACTTTCCAAAGGGCTTTGAATATAGCCTTTGCTAAAGAAATTCATGACTTCCTTGTAATATACCTAGATGACATTACTGTATTTCAAAATCTGACAACCAACATTTGGATCATCTAAGGCAGGTCTTAATTAAATGCGGGAAAGATGGAATTTCTTTAAACCCCAAGAAGTCTTTGTTCGGGTTAGAAGAAGAAAAGTTACTAGGTCATATAATTTCAAAACATGGCATCCAAATAGACCCTGAAACAATAGAGGCCATCTTACAGATTCAACATCCAAGGAAAATTAGAGAATTACAAGCTTTCTTAGGGAAGCTTAACTTTCTTAGAATATTTATTTATAATATAGAATAATTAATTAGATCGTTGAACAATATGTTGAAAAAATATTCGACCATAAAATGGACTGTTGAGGCTAAGAAATCCTTTGAAGACAATAAACTAGCCTTAACTAAAACACTAGTTTTTGTTAGTCCAAAATTTGATAGAGATTTCAACTTATTTTCCTTTGCTTCTAAGCACACAATTGCTGTAGTTTTACTATAAAAAAATGACCAGGCCTATGAACAACCTATTTCTTTCTTTAGCAAACCCCTAAGAAATGCACCCTTAAAATATAACATAATGGAAAAACAAGCCTTTGCTTTGGTCAAAGCTGTCAAGGATTTTAGGGTGTACATTTTATATTCTTATATAGTAGCCTATGTTCCTAATTCAGTAGTCAAAGACATCCTAACTCAGGGTGGTCCAGATGGAAAGAGGGGAAAATGGATTGCTACTATTTTAGAATATGACATAGAAATCAAACAAACTAAGTTAATCAAGGGCCAAATTCTAGGAAAGCTCATGGTTGAATCAAATTGTCAGGCCCTGGATATAAACTTTATTGCACAAATAGATAATGAAGAGGAGATGGCGACTCCACTAATAAGCTAGGCCTTTGCTGAATCACCATGGTATGCTGATATCATCTATGTTTTATTGAATTTACAAGCTCCTCCTAAATTATCTAAGACCAAAAGAAAATTTTTGAAGATGAAATCCTTGAAATTTTGTATATTAGATAATGCTTTGTTTTGGAGAAATCATGAAGGTATTCTTCACAATTTTTTGCTAAAATATGAATCTGACAAAGTATTACAAGAGTTTCATGCAAGTGACTGTGGAGGACATCTTTACTGGAAAACCACCATTCATAAAATTCTTAGAGATGGTTTCTATTGGCCTACCTTGTTTTTCTATGTAAAGAAGTATGTAACCTCCTACCACAAATGTCAAATTTTTGAGGGAAAGAAAAAGCTTCTACCTTTACACCTCAAGCCAATCCCTGGTGAAACACCTTTTGAACAATGGGGTGTAGACTTCATTGGTAAAATTCACCCACCTTCCTCTTCCCAACACAAATGGATCCTCACTACCACAGACTATTTCACAAAATGGATAGAGGCCATAGCTTCAAGACAAGCCACTGGAACTGTTATCATCTCCTTCCTTGAAACTAATATTCTATCAAGATTTGGATGTCCAACTAAGCTCATTACAGATAATGCAGTAGACTTTAAATCCAAAAGAATGATAGATTTTTGCAACAAGTATCATATAACCCTAGGCCATTCCACAGCCTATTATCCTCAAGGAAATGGACTGGCATAATCCTCAAACAAAAGTCTGGTGAACATCAACAAAATGTTGTTAGAGGATAATAAGAAAACATGGAATAATATGTTGGTTAATGGCTTATGGGCAGACAGACTAACAACTAAGAAATCAATTGGTACCTCTCCCTACCAACTATTTTATGGGATGGAAGTTGTTTTTCCATCTTCCTTGGGAACACCAATGATGAAGTTGCTTGAAGAGTTGCAGGTTGAACCAAATAGCATCCAAAGAAGAATCAACCAAGCAATACATCTTCAACAAACCAAGGAGGAAGTATACATTAGCTTTGAAGTTGTGCAGGAAAGGATTAAGAAGATTTTTGATAAGAGAACCAAGGCTGAAGATTTCTACCTGAGTGACAAAGTCCTAAAATGGGATTCAAGGAGGGAAGATAAAGGTAACATGGGAAATTCGATTTCCTATGGAAAGGCCCATATGTCAGTTATGCTTTCAGAGGTAATAATTCTTTCTTCTTAAGAGAAATGGATGGTACAGAAGCAAAAGGTGGACCAATGAATGGTCAAATTCTCAAACACTACTTTGAACCTAACTACTAATTTTTACTTTCCATTATACATATTTCATTTTTCTTCAAAAAGTTTAGTTTGGATTGGATGGTGGTCTTTGAACTTGAAGCCCAAAGAGAAGGCCCTAAGATTTAAGGATTCACTATCATAAGCATCAATAATACAGAGGCATAGAGCATAATTTTGCAAGGTAACATCAACAACAATTTAAAGGCTACTGATCTACAAAGCTCTTGACATTTCACTAGGAAATGGCATCCCCAAGTGGAGCCACTATTAGGTTCCTTTACCAATAGGAATCATAATTTTGATTGAATAAGGTTAAAGCTTGTAATATTGTACATACTTTTGCTCTCTGTAAATTTTTTCCATATTAAAAAATTAAAAAATGTAAAGAGTGTATGTCCTAAAAGAATAATCAAAGGACAAAAAGAATGGAAAAGGTCACAAAAAAAATGAAATATATGAACCCTAAAAGACAAAAAGAGACCATGAAAGTGTGCAAGTCAAAATGCCACTACTATTTACTTTTTATGCATAATAAATTGTGTGTAGCTTGTTTCTTATGCCACCATCCATGATGGTCAAAATGTTTAAGCTTGGATATTTCATGTTTTGAATTTTATGTTTATAGGTAGCGAATAAATCTGATCAAACAGTGTAATATTCACAGATCATTACATAGGTAGAGTGCATAAAAGGAGCTCATCAGTTTAATTTGAGCCCTTGGAGGATATAGTGTTTGACTTAGATGGTTTATTTTGTAAAGAAAAGAAAATATTGATAAGGGTTTTCTAGCCTAAATGCACCCAAATAAAGTGAAGAAAAAATGGTAGGATGAGTAAGTGGGTAAGTAGTAGAAAGGTTACAGAAATGTCATGTAATTGATACAAAAAGTACTTTTGTCATTGTTCCAAATGCATCATTTAAATATGCATAAGTGGTAAACAAAACAAAGGCAATGGTTCACAATATGGTTTACTTACCATCCCCTCATTCATTTTAACCTCGCTGACACTCACTAACTTCCCACCCATAATCAAAATATTAATACCTATAGCTTTTAAGTGAAAAAGGGTCAGCGAATTTCTCTGATTCCGGTGGGACCGGACCCTCGGCTTGATGACTTAAGAAGGAAAGGTGTTAACTTTCATCATAATTCATTCATTCCCCTTATAAAACCCCTTTTCCTTAGGTTAATTTCTTTTGCCTAGGAAAACCCCTTTATAAACATGTTTTATGTACAAAAAACCCACCAAGTACATTTATCCTAAGTACTAGGTATATGGAAAATACACAACATTTCATACACCTAGGCACAATGCCCCTTTCACTCATTTCACTGCATATTAACTTTTTTAATTAAATATCTAAAAATCTTGATAAACCTACTACCCTATATATATTTAACCCCCTTTTATAAAATAGCCCCACCCCTTTGTTTATTTATAAACTATGTTACTACCCCTTATCCCACAAGAAACTTTAAAAACCCACCCTTAGTCCTTAATACTATGTTAAAATGTTCCCGATGAGATTAAGCTCTAAATTAATCTCATACCATCAATGATTAAGTCCTCGAGCCTCCCATCAAATCACATCATTCACCACCGCGCAACTCCCATCTCCCGATCACTATTGATCATCCCTCCCCCACATCGGACACCCCACAAGCATATCAGATCGACTCGATGTCTACCCCTTACCCGCCCGATAAGGCAGTCTTCCCCGTAGCCCTCGACACTACATGTCAAGTGCTAAATGGAATCGGACGACCCCTCCCGAATACCACCCACACCACAAAAGTGGTGTGATGGACCTCCTAAACCACTTTCCCCTTCCAACCTAAAACCATCATTGTTCATCAAATAGTGAAACCCGCCAAAATTAACCATTTTCCCTATAAAATCCCATTTACCCATCTTTTCACTCTTTTCGCGCATTTTGCCTCTAAGAGCTCAGAAATCCATTGCGACCACTACAAATGGCCTAATTTCGTATGAACCTCCACCATTTCCCCACAGACACTACAAACAGCTCAGCTTGTTCATCAGTTCGTACCAGTACCATACGAACCTCTATAGCCGCCTTCAACCGCCATTTACAGTCAATTCCACCCAATTCTAGGTATTTAACCATGGAATTCAAGATCCATTGTCAAATTCCAAATCATTTCACCCTCTTTGACATTGTTAATTAAGTAGAATTATCAAATTTACTTAAATCTTAACATTGTGAGCCATAATCCACTGCAAAACCTCCATTTTCCCTAAAATCTCTGAGTCACTCCCCACACTCAAATCCACAATAACTGAGTATGGCTACCCTAATTTCTATGGATGTTAGGCCCATAACCACACCTCATTTAGACTTGGACCACCTTCCTTTGGTGCATAAATGTTTCCAAATCGAAGATACCACTATCCTAGAACAACTGCTCAAAGTACATTGCCAAAATAGGGATAAGTTCCTAAACCATGCTAATGCAATTAGCCTTTGGGAGTCAAACTTTCCCAAGTACCAGTTCCCCCAAGTCCACATTTTTCCTAAAATTTTGCATATTTGTTTGCTTTCTACGTCCCCTGCCATAGAACTGTCATGTCTCATGACCAAAAGGTCCTTTTCACCATCACTGTTGAGCCTATAAATTGAATGTTGCAGCTCCAACCAGGACCAAGCCTGACCCACTCTCAATTGGAGATTTGTTGGAATTACATCCAAAAATTAGCTCTCCAAAGTTGGCCCAACTATTCCAAACCTTCATTAGAGAATAGAAACACATCCCTAAGGACTCCTCTCCATATGTATCAGTCATTTTCTCTCGATGGGGCTAGAATATTGTGGCCATGATATCTTCTATTTTGGGCTACTCCACCAGTGAATAAATTGATGAAATAATCATTTCCTTCATGTCCATCTATAGTCCAAGGCAACATCCTACTATCATTTATGATTATGCCCAATATATAGCTGATAGGATGCATGATCAATTCCTTAGGATGAACAATGAAGGGATTTTTAAGTACTCCTCATTTTTATACCATATGTTCTTATATTATCAATTAGAGAAGTTCCCATTCACCCTTCAAACTCTGGACACTAAGGGTCAGCCTAGGTCAATCATTTTTTGGACCCCTTTGATCAACCAATACCAGTCTTAATACTCTTTCTCTGATTTTATTGATTTATTTGTACACCTAGTTATGAAAATGTTGACTGGAAGCCCTCCTTCAAGAATCAATCCAGAAATAAAGAGAGTCCTTCAATTATCTAAATAGACCAATATTGGTGACTAGTACCTTTACCAGAACCATATAGGAATCAGGATTTATGGTTGCATGCTGGAACCATACAAGCTACCAAGGTACCTCCCAATGAGGTTGTTTGCAGTAGAATACTATAGGAAAATTATTAATTCAGATGAAATAAACTTTTCCAATGCCAAGAAGAAGGCCAATTTCAAAATAAAAAGACCAACTAGGCCCCTTCATATGCAACTCTAGAGAGGCTAGCCAAGAGGCAGACTTGATATTACAGAATATGAAGTTCCAAAGGAGTTTTATCTAGAGATATTATCCTTTGGAATTCATCACAGAGAAGAGACAAAAGGTCAAGCTAGGTCCTTTCATTCACCATCCCATAGTTGAGATAGAAGATTATGCAAATCAGATAGAATGGGTGGAGGGTACCTTAGTAGACCGGGACAACACCATAATAGATGTTGAGAATGCTCTTATTGATTTAGAAAAGCAGCTTGGTGACAACTCTTTTATGCAAGTAGCAAGAAAACCAGAGACTACTATGAGCACCCCTTCAGTCATGCAAACTCCTCAGAATGAGGAAAAGATCACAAAAACAAATAGAGAAGGGGCTTCCACTTCAGGAATGGACACCTCTTACTCAAAACAAGAATCAAACAAGAGTCAAAGGCTAAATCCATCCTCTAAGAAAGAGTTTACTGAAGACTCAGTTGAAGTTAGGAGAAAAAAGAAGTAGTTCTACCCCTCCATCTGGAGGCATGCAAGAGCCTTCCACATCACAAACTAAGATGTTGGAAAGGCAGCTTGGTGTTGAAGTGTCTTCTTTCAGAATGCCAACTAACAAAGACCAAGGTATCAAGGAAAGGTATAAAGAAATCAAGGCCAGAAATGAGAGGCTTAAGGCCCAAACATATGCACAATATCTTAAGCTGACTCCTACCAATCAAAAAAGGCTAATGTTAGCCTTTGATATTAAACAGGGGAAGCTATAGATGACCTTTGTGAAGCCTACACCCTAGCAGCCGAAGACAGTATAAGATTTCAAAAGGGTAGATTTCAAAGTGTTAGTAAGGGATATTCATCCCATAAACCAAATTGGGCTACATAGACAGGCTGGAAATATGATATACTCCATCGTGAAAGGTAAAGCCATAGGTGCCCATTAGCTACAGAACTGCCTGAACAACATCTCAGCACAATTCCAGTTGGAGAAGGCCTCCTCACAGGCCATGGACAGAAGGATCAAGTCCTTGGAGGACTTAGTAATTGAATTGGGACACGATCCTAGGATATAAAAGCTACAGAACAACTTATCAAAAGGAAAAATGATGACATAGTTGGATTGAAGAAACAAATAAAAATACCTCAGCTACATCATCCACAAACACAGGAAGTCCTCGAAGCCCAGCAGGGGCATGAAAAACTAATGGACTTGGTCTTGAAATTGAATGACCAACTTAAAGAAGATGAAAAAGAAATGGATTCTTTGATCCAATTAAAATAGGAAGATGTGTCCACCTCTTCAAAAAATGTTATCCCCACAGTCTCCACAACATTTCCATCCACACTAGAAGCATCTTTGGCACCTACAACTCCACTTGAAACAACCTTGCCAACAACAACAGAGGCTACATCAGTAGCAGGTGCATCAGGAGAGAAAGCAACAGAACTTGTTAAATCCATGGAAGACATGTCTATCCAGGCTACTAAAATGAACAAGTTAAGAGAAAAGGTTGCAAGTTTGGAAACATACTACAGACTTTCCCAACTAAAGCAGAAAGAAGAAACACGAAGGGCCCAAAGGATGGGTGAGAGAATCAAAATCGTAGAGAAGGATTTTGCACTGTAGAAACCACTTGGACAAACCAAAGAAATGTTGTGGGCCAATATCATTGACTTTGTCAATGATATTTCGCCATCAATCTAGCTAATTTTTGAAGAAACAGAGTTGATAAAGATAGCTATGGAAGCTATCCAAAAGGTGAAGGAAGAGTTGGGAAATAAGCCGGAGGATGTAAATAGACTCATCCACTTCCTCAACAGTAAGAACAGATATGACCTCTAGGAGCTAAATATAGAAGATATGACTACTTCCATTTTAGAAATAAGGAAGGTCCTTTCCAAGAGGAACCTTATGCTTAATTTGTGTTAGGCCCATATACTACTAGTATAACCCCTTATTGTTATTAGTACAACCTCGTTATTATATTATTGTGCCCATGTAGTCCCCATATTGTTATTATCGTGCCCCGTAGAAGCCCACTATTGTTATTATTGTGCCCTTACATTATTATTGTTATGTTGGCTCTGATTATATTATGCCCCTTAGACTCCTATATATAGAAAGGAGGTCTTTTCATTTGTATCATCCAATAATTGTTCATTTCTGTAATGTAAAGGAGGTTTCCCCCTTGAAGAAGCAGAATTCTAAGGTGTTTATCTTTCTTTTCTATCATTTTGTGAGCTAGTTCCATAACATTTGATTTCAGAGCTTTAGATTCTAGGGTTTCACTGCTCCAAACAGGTCCTTGTGGCATTTTCACTATAACATTTTTGCTACATAGTTTCAGAAGATAAAAAAAAAACCCATTTGAGAAGAAATCGGTCCAAAACTCAACTCCAAATTTCTGATCCTATCTCTCTATAGTTTTAGAGATATAGTCTGAGGAAGTTAGGGTTTTTGAAGACCCCCGAATTACATTCCAAACAGATCACCTTGGGAAAATTGTCATAACTGTCTCTCTGAGCATCAAATTGAAATTTCATAAGAAGTTATAGAAAGAGGACAGACTGTGGTTCCTTTTGTATATTTTCAGATCTAAAGGTCAAAACAATGACACTTGGAACTTCATACAATTTTCTCTTATAAAAAGGTATATAATCAGGTCATCTTGGGAGATTGTGCATAATTCTTTCTTGGATAATCCAATTTTGATAAGTCTGGTGGCATTGGAAAGAGGACATATAGATCTACTGCAACACTCAATTTCAGAACTGGAAGAGCCGAAATTACAGAGTTATAGTTGTTTCAAGATCAAGCTCCTAAAATCAAGAAAAGGACATATGAGGAAGTTTTATGGCAAGGATCCGGTAAATTGGATACTACAGATAAAGCAATATTTTAATCTACATGAGGTGAAACTGTTACAAAAGGTACGCATTTCATCTTCATATTTAGAACCAAATCAATTTTTATAGTATAAAGGGTTTTTTTCTCGTAAACCACTTGCTACGTGGTCAATTTTCACAGAGGAAATGATAGCATGTTACGAGGATACAAAGAGAAACACCTTCTTTAGCTAATTGATAAATCTCAAGCAAAATTGTTTAATCGCAAAGCACATTGAGGACTTTCAAAAAGTAAATATAAGGGTAAATGATATTCCAGAGAAACAAAGGATTGATGTTTTTATGGGTGCTTTAAAGGATAACATTCAACATGAGGTTTGTCTTTGGGAACCTAATTCATTGGAGAAGGCATTCAGGTGGGCAAGAAAAATTGAAAGCGAAATTATGGAAACAAGGAATCCCACCACTCATTACTATAATTATGGAAGTGTTTCTTCTCCTAGACTTCCACAACCTACAAGGTTTACACCACAATGATTGGAAGAAAAAATAGAAAAATGGCTTTGTTACAATTGTGATAGCAAATGCACTGAAGGTCATAAGTGTGCTGAGAAGAAATTATTTTACATAGAGTATGAAGAGGAGGAAGAAAAGGCTCAATAAACATCAAAATAAGAGGATATTCACCAGGACCCAACCCCAGAGAAAGAAGAAATCAATCCTACCATATCTTGTAAATAATTGGCAAGAATTACCACTCCTCAAACTCTCAAAATAGAAGGACATATCAAGAAGAAAAAGGTTCAAGAAGTGAAATATCACATCAAGAAAGACGAAATAAATCCAACCATATCTTGTATTTCATTGGCTAGAAATACCACTCCTCAAACTATCAAGATAGAAGGACATATCAAGAAGAAAAATGTTGAAGAAGTGAAAGATCACATTGAACATCAAGAAATGAATCCAACCATATCTAGTAAAGCATTGGAAGAAATTACCACTCCTCAGAATCTCAAGATAGAAGGACATATCAAGAAGAAAAGGGTTCAAGTAGTGAAATATCACATCGAACATCAACAACAAGTTCTCCAACTTTTAAAGGATAACACCACTTTGGTGCAAAATCGAATGATACAATTTGTAGATCAACATCGCAGTGAAAAAAGTTTTGATGTAGGTGATTAGGTATTTTTATGGCTACATCTCAAGCAAGCTATTTATGAGAAGGAAATTTTGGCAATACTACATGCACTTAAGAAATGGCGACCTCACCCAATTGGAAGACACTTCAAGGTAAAAATGGATCATGGTAGTCTTAAATACTTTTTAGAACAAATATTATCTTTAGAAGAATAGACAAAATTGGTCACAAATATGTTGGGTTATGACTTTGACATCATGTACAGAAAAGGGAAGAAATTCTTTCTTGCAATTGCACTCTTAAGAAAGGATGAGGATGTGGAAGCCTTGTTTTGTGCTATATCTATTATAAAACCAGATTTGATAAATGAAGCAAGGGATGAATGGAAGAAGGACAAAGAAGTGTGGCCACTCATTCAAAAGTTGCAGAATATCCCAATTTAAACAGTATTGTCAAAACTTGAAAAGGAAGAAAAATCATATTGGAACCTAGACCAGTCATAGAAACAAGAACCTAACAGCTACGAAATCGATCAATTTCATAGTATCTCATCAAGTGGAAGAACTTACCCACTAAAGTTTCCACATGGAAGGACAAGTTATTTTATATAGAAGCATCAAGAACTAATCAATTTTTGAGGACAACACTTTTTGAAGGAAAGGAGCATATTAGGCCCCTATACTACTAGTTTAACCCCTTATTGTTATTAGTACAACCCCATTATTATATTGTTGTCCCCATGTAGTCCCCATACTGTTATTATTGTGCCCTTACATCATTATTTGTTGAGTATACGACCATAGTCCCACATTGACTAGAAGTGGGGAGGATCATGGGTATATAAGGATGGACAAATATCTCCATTGGTATGAGGCCTTTTGGGGTAAGTCCAAAAGCAAATCCATGAGGGCTTAGGCCCAAAGTGGACAATATCATACCATTGTGGAGATATGTGGTGTCCAGAATCCTTACAAGTGGTATCAGAGCCATGCCCCGAAGTTAGCCAAGTGGATGAATCCTCGGAATGTCGAACGAAGGTGGTGGGCCCCGGTAATATCACGATGGGATCCGTGGATGAGCTCGGTTAGACTGGCAGTGTGCTCCGGATTCTTCATGGACGTGTCCTGGTCCCAACACGGTGAAGAGGAGTTGACCTGGGATAGAGCAAGCTCTTGAGGCAG
>APFE030357169.1:0-10837 GCA_000404065.3 Pinus taeda | reverse complement strand
ATTATTATTAAATTATTCTTCAAACAATTGTACTATCTTTATTATATTTAACTTTTTAGTGGACACGCCAAACGTATGCTCCAAAATTCCTTTGATAGTTGAGGAAAAACTACAACCACTGCTATGTTATTAATAATTTAATACTTTACATATTGTTCGAGAGTCTTAAAAAAGGACACAAAATACCACTATTTCACTAGTATAGCCAAAGGAGGGGTATAAAACCTTTTTTTAAGCATATATCATTCCTATGTTTTCATAAAAAAGGATATTTTCGAAATATTTCTATCATGTTTGCTATATTAAACTTTTAAGTGGACCCACCAAATAATCCTCCAAGGATTTGGTAGAACCACGATGTTATGTTATTCAGGATTGGGTAAAACCATACGGATGATATGATATTCACGATTTAATAATTTACACGTCATCCCAAAGCCTTAGAAAATAATAAAAACCCCACCATAACCCTAGGGAAGCATATTAAAACATGACTCGTTCTTCCTTTTATCATATGTCATTCCCAAATTAATTTAAACATTGATCAAATCAATAGTAGCAGATAAGGGTAAGGTCAAAACTCTTAGCAAAGTTGGAACATCAGTCTAATAATTAGCGAGAAAAGAAGGTGATTGTTAATTTTCTCTAATTTAATAGTGCCATGGATCGTAATGTTATTGTTGAGGAGTTGGGAAAAGGAACTCATGCAACCGTTTGGAAGACAATGGATAAGGTCATGAGTAAATTTTGGGCCATGAAGAGAGTATTTATATTTTATTTATGTCCTACTTTAACTAGGTCTTCTGAATGTGTTTTTTAATTCATCAATGATTTCTTGCATGTATCTTCAAGAAATTTTGAGTTGAGCTATTGTTTTCCTCCATTCTGGTGAGTTATACGATTTAGCGTGGAATTTTCTAAATCTGGTTGACTACCAAATTTAGCCATTGTATCCAATCTATATCCAATTCTATCCATTCCACTATTTGCAGCTCCAACTCATTCATGCTTTGATTTTTGGTTTTAGTAGTGTTGTCAATTTGGTGGTTTCGCACAAAATATGGTGTAAATGCAAACTTTGAGTGTTTTTTATCGCTTCAGACAAAAGCCTTCAAACATTAATTTTAGTACTCTATTTAATATGGATTAAGCACTAATTTTCCCTTTAGCATAGGACCAAAGTGTTTATCATAAATAAAGCACTGCTAATTATAACTCCATTGGGCCCATTTTCCGTTAAGCCCCAAGAGATTATTTCATTTTAAAATTTCTCCATCCTCTTGTCTTAGTATTTAGTTTGGTCCCCTACACTATTTCTCTTTTAAGCACAATCTAGGATTATGTGTCCATGCAGGTCCACCATTCGTCTACATGTGTCATTCCCATTAGTCCCACTGCTCCACTTTATACACGCCACTATCTCCCAGTCCTTTATCAGCTCGAAGCGTCCTCTATTGCACTCACTTGAAACTTTCTGGTAATCTACACATCATCCCAAAGCCTTTGAAAATAATACGAAAGCCCACCATAACCCCAGGGAAGCATATTAAAACATGACTTGTTCTTCTTTTTATCATATTCCATTCCCAAATTGATCTAAACATTGATTGAATCGATAGTAGCAGATAAGGGTAAGGTAAAAACTCTTAGCAAAGCTGGAACATCAGTCTAATAATTAGCGAGAAGAGAATGTGATTGTTAATTTTCTCTAATTTAAAAGTGCCATGGATCATTATGTTATTGTTGAGGAGTTCAGAAAAGAAACTCATGGAACCATTTGGAAGACAGTGGATAAGGTTATGAGTAAATTTTGGGCCATGAAGGGAGTATTTATATTTTATTTATGTCCTGCTTTAACTAGGTCCTCTAAATGTGTTTTTCAATTCATCAATGATTTCTTGCATGTATCTTAAAGAAATTTTGAGTTGAACTATTGTTTTCCTCCATTCTAGTGAGTTATACGATTTAGCGTGGATTTTTCTAAATCTGGTTGACTACAAAATTTACTCATTTTATCCAATCTATGTCCAAGTCTATTCATTCCACTATTTGCAGCTCCAACTCATTCATGCCTTGATTTTTGGTTTTAGTAGTGTTGTCGGTTTGGTGGTTTTGCACAAAATATGGTGTAAATGCAAAATTTGAGTGTTTTTTATCCATTCAGACAAAAGCCTTCAAACATTAATTTTAGTATTGTATTTAATATGGATTAAGCACCAATTTTCCCTTTAGCATAGGATCAAAGTGTTTTTCATAAATAAAGCACTGCTAATTATAACTCCATAGGCCCATTTTCCCTTAAGCCCTCAGAGATTATTTCATTTTAAAATTTCTCCACGCTCTTTTCTTATTATTTAAGTTTGGTCCCCTACACTATTTCTATTTTAAGTAAAATCTAGGATTATGTGTCCATGTAGGTCCACCATTCGTCTACATGTATCATTACCATTGGTCCCAGTGCTCCACTTTATACACGCCACCATCTCCCAGTCCTTTATCAGCTCAGAGCATCCTCTATTACACTCACTTGAAACCTTCTGGTGTGTGGAAGATAAGATGATGTGTCATGGTGGGAACCACTACTGCACTATGAACTAATCAATGACTAATCGAGGTGATCTGTCTCTAACAAATTCCACATACACTCAGTGCCCAGTGAGTTGAGAGATCTTCGTATGCACCCCTTATAATTCAATCTAAGGAAAATCTTCTGGCGTGATGTCTTTCTGATGTCACTATTTCTGCGTGGTACCATTTGAATGGTGACACATGTCACTCATATTTGGTCCCTCTAACCATCTGAAAAAATTAAAAAGGTATGTCATGTGTCCCTAGGTCTTACTTCATACTAACATCATCTCAAATTGATAAAATATTGTCGCACGTATTCCTTTGATTTTTGCATGTTATTTTGAGTACAAAGGCAAGAGGGGTTCCTAGGCCTTCATTTTATAAAATTTTCTTTATTATATTTCTCAAAGAAAAAACCATTGGATTCAAGCTTATTACAACATTGACTACCCTACTACCTTTCTATTGGTCTGATGTTATTGATCTACCATGTCTGCCTGATCTTAGATCATCCCGACTTCCCCTTCTTTACACATGGCTTAGAAGTTCCATGGAATGCCTCCTCTACTGACATGGATCTCGTGATGACCACTATAGAACTTCTACTCATGAGATCTTTTTCCGTTGTTGTATGGATTGCCCACCCCACCCAAGCTTATGTCATCTTGATTGTTCCCTTTACGTGTATCTATAATAACATCAAGGGAACTTCCCCGAAGTTGATCTATATAGTGGTTATTCCTACAATTATACTCCACCAATTAAATTCATGTAATCGCTACTAAATCCTCCCAAGTTTAAGTCATCCCGAACATTCCCTTTGTGTGAAAATTTGAAGCATCTGGGAAAAATATTTCCAAAATGAGTTGTTATAAGGAGCTCCACGATTGGCCAATAAAAAAAATTCACCACTGAATTGTTAGACCAAATTCTCTTAGATTTGAGCTTAGTTTTTCTTCCAACTATGTCGACTACTAAACTACAAGAACTAGACGTTTCAACTTTAAATATGTATTTGAGTTTTGGGGTACATAAATTTGACGGGAAATAACTTGCAATATAGGAGGATTTTAGCAGACATCCATAAACAACTATATATATCTTTGAGAGCTCTATCCATCTAAGTGGGTTCCACTTGCTTTTGAGGTTTTTTTCTAATTTATAAATGGCTCTATAGTCTCTACACCTTAATAATTATTTTCCTTTGCCATACATGTGGTCATATTCATTCTTCTTCCAATATTCTCTTATTTTTCCATTTCATTAGCTCTATCTAAATAAACCTCCATTGACACGTGTGATATAAACCTCCCTCATATGCCAACAACATCTTTTACAATGACAACATTTTCTAATAGTCTACCCATCATATTCTCTTCCTTTGCAACCAATGAAAACATATTTCTAACAATATCCCACTTTCACATTTGTGGAAACACTTTAAGCAAACAAAAACACATCACCAATAATCAAGTAAAGATAAGTGTGCTTTCCTTTTCTTCTCTTATTCTTTGTAGATGTTTCTCCCCCTATGATACACTTATCCTTTATGTACATTTACTCTAATGTACTTCTCCCTTTTATTTTTTTAGTGTGGTTCATCTCCTCCCTCTTTCGTTTTATTTGATATACTTCTCACCCCTTGAGATCAATGGAAAATATACTAACATTGTCCCCTTATTAACAAACTCCCCCTATCTTGTTGATCATGTAGACCTATAAACTACTTCTTCTTACGCTGATAACTTTAGATATCTTTGATTTGATCTAAGTAGCGTCCTTTCTTCCCTATGGATAATATTGAGTTGAAAGGAGAGGATTAATTACTCCCAATCTCATCCTCAACTAGTCAAGAGGGATTTCTTTCTAAAATAACACATACGTATCCAACTAAGCAAGGAGAAAAATCATTCCTATTGGTTTGTCTCAGCTAGGCTTTCATTCATAATAGTTCCTCCCTATACACATACACATGACCTCTAGAAATAACAACAATCTATCTTATGCATGACCATCACCATTGTCTTATCAACTAATAAACAACAACCTATGCCACTTAGATGTGCTTATATGACAAATATAAAGGGGCTCTCAACAATGTATGCTTAAACCAACTGCGCGACATATACTTTACTTGGAAAACTTCTAATGGTAGTAGAATCACTACATTAAATTAGACTAAACATGAAAATAAGCATGTTAATCAAGAATATTTCAACAACACTTGGATTGACAATCACCTACTAATAATATGATTACAACACTCTGACAAAATTTTAATGACACTTGATATTGATTGTTAATACTTGATACCAACTGTTAATACCTTTTATATCAAGATACAAATAGTTTAATTGATACCATTGATACCAAATGTTGAACAATTTATAACTAAGGGTTGTTCCATTTTTATCATGCTCTTTTCACCACAAATTTGATGTTTGATCCTAATTACTAATTGGAGTAATCTTAAGGAATCATAATAACCACACCATTCAACATATATGAAATATAAACTTTGACAATTCAAGCAACATTAATATGCAATAAACACCATTAGCCTTTGTCTTTGATGATTATCTTTTAGAACCAAAAAAATAAACCAATTTATGATACCAATCATTAATGGAATAATCTAATACCAAAATGTTTACTTGAATACACTCCCTTTATGGTTATGGTCACTCTTTGGCACTATAAATTATTTAAACATAATTGCACAAGACAAACAAGAATTGGTTGTAAAAAGTTCATGATCCCTATTCTTTCATCATCATCTATACTCAGTCTATCAATATAATTTGGAAAAAACATTAAATCAACCATAATACTCAACAAAACTAGTCTCATTCAACTTTATAAACTAGAGGCTAAAAGGGCATACTTCCCTTATCCTTTAGATGCATTACTTGGCATGTTTCTTTATTCTCATTGCATCTATTCTTTCTATATTCTCTTGAATCCAACTTTTTCTTTTCAATGAAGAGGAGAAAGGGATTTATTTCCCTTGAGAAAATTATCTCTCTCTTCCTTCCACATATGGATATGCTTATGCTTTACTTAGTAAACTCCATGAGTTGATTTCCTAAGTTGATTTGATACTCTTAGCTGATTAAGAAACATACTACCCTAGTTTAATCATATAAAACATTAACCATTCCACTTATTAGCGCCAATTAAATTCAATCTTAAAAATATCTATTGCTCTTCATTTTCACTATATGTGCTTGCTTTCCACCTATACTACTTTGGAGAATTGTCTGGGCTATGACTACTCCTTTTATCTAATTGAAGTATTTTTGTGTTGCTAGTTATATGACATACATCAACCATAGGAATTCCAAGTTGTTATATACTAATCTTATGCTAATAATATTCAAAACCATACGCTAATTTTTGCCTCTATGAACCATTCAACCTACCTCTCTTAGGATTGTTGTAATAACTCCTAGGTGACTATCCTTTCTCACTACCAACATGATCCACACATCTATTCAACTTGCTCTGTAAACGAAGTGTATTGTTTCCAAGTTTTCACATAGTTTCTTTGTGCCCATAAGTTCCACACCCATAGGATTCAACATTGATCAAGAAGGGGGAAGGAATTATTATTACCGAATATTCTTCTCACCCAACTTCTTGGACCAATACTCATTGTCTTAGTTTTATTGACCCACTGATAATTTTTCCTTTGAGGGGAAAGGTTCTATCTGCACAGTTGTTCAAATTTCTTTGATCAAATCACAATTCTTGTTTATATAGGTCATTCCACCTTTGTTGTTGCACCTTATTTTTCCTTTCTCAAAACTTGGAGGAAAAGTGCCCTGCATTTCCACAAAGAAAACATGTGAGTGGTTTCACACCTTTGTATTTAACTCTGAAAGTTTATTTGTCTTCTTGTTGCTACATTAGATTTTTTGTGCATTCCACAATTTTTTGTCTTAAAATGATGATGGATATTGCTGATATCTTTGTTGAGTAAAAATAAATAAAAATAAAAAATAAAAAAAATCCAATCTATGTGGGGGCTTCGTCTACCTCAAATTTCATCAAAAGCATTAGAGCTATTTTCATGATTCTAAATTTTCAACGAATACTCTTTTAATATAATTATATAAACTTCTAGTTTCTGATTTGAGGTTTTAAGGCTATTGATCTCCTCAAAATTCGATATGATTTTCCTTCTTAAATGAATATTTTCTTCAATGCCTTCCAACTCAGTAGAGAAGCTACTAAAGCAAAACAAGTGCTTATTCTACTCACAATGTATTGAATATATTATTCGCTTTCTGTCTCTAGGGATTCTTCTACTGACACATGAGATGTTCTATCTACCTCTCTACTAAGAGGGGACCCAACGACTTCTTGAATAGTGTCTAGATATACTATTCCTATTAAGGTATTTCTTTCTTCACTAGTACTAAATGAGCAACTTTCTCTTTCACCGGTACTTCCAATTGAGAAACAAAATGATAAATGGACTATTTTTCTACAACGAAAAAAACAACTTACTTGTAAATTACATCTCATTTGTATCCTCTATGTGTTGATCGATGACTTAGCCTCTTGATATAGGTGTATTATCCTCTAATTTGGGATCTTAAAAACTCTTTGAAACTTTGGTTGATCCATTCTTTAGAGAAAGACTCTTGACATCACATGCAACTTGTATGTCTCTATCATAGGTGGACTCTGACTCATTCCATATTTCTTTGGCGATCTCACAACAGATTAGTTTCTAAATATTTGACATGGACAACCCTCTCAAGATTTCCTCCATGACCTGTTCATCAACCTCATTATCTGTTAATCCATTCTCCACGAATACCCATACATTAAAATCAAGAGATTAAAAGAACATTATCATTCTTACCTTCTAAGTTGTATAATTTTACCCATTCAAAAATGAAACTCTATGAGAGGAAATCTAGTCCTATTTCTCCATGATCCTTGATCTTCCTTCCAGTTGTTTAACCGATCCTGAAGGATCCTTGGATTTGACACCAATTGTTAGAAACAATGGGTACTAGAATAATAATGAGGGGGGAAGGTGAATCAGTAGTGTGACCACACTATACAACTCTTGACAATTTATATTGTTCAATAACTTTATCAACCACTCATGTAATTAGCATCATAACTCAGTTATGTAAAAAATAACATCATAAACATTTTCATACACATGTGAAAGCCATATATAAGACATAACATTCCTTTTATTTCTTTGGGAAATACAAGATTCAAATTTCTATTACATCATTACCCCACAAGCTTTCACTTCTAGGTAAATTGGCTACTAAAGAAGGGAACTTCTATCCCTACTCATTTATCAACCTTCACTAAAAGGTGAAACTTCCCCTTCTCCTTTATTAGTCACTACTGAAAGGGACTATTTTCCCTCCTCATCTATCATCGACAAAAATAAGGGACTATTGCCCTACTCATTTATCAACCACTGTTGAAGGGGACTATTTCCCCTAGAATGCATGTTATCACTTGCGAGCCCTGCTGATCCATATTTCATCCATTTTAAAACTGATATGAATAGGACACTTTATTTCATAAACAAATAAATTTATCTCTTCAATCACTCACCATACCCACCATAGAAACAAATTCAAATATTTATGAGAATTGATTAAATCACCAAACACACCAACAACATCAATCCTTTGTAATTACTAATTTCACCATAAAACATCTTTGTTGAATGAATTAAAACATTGTTTGGTAATTCATTTTTTCCTTCTCAAACCCCTTTCTAACATCAAAATTAATATTTTATTCACCCCTAATGCATACTAACATTATTCACACCAGTAGAACCAACACAGTTGCACACACCTTCTAAATTTAGAAGTGATTATAGAGGAATTTAGAATGAGATTTTTAGTTCTTTGGTATTTAGTTATCTTTAACCCTTTGCTTGCATGAATATTTATTTTTTCTCCTTTTTCCCTTCTTCAATTATGTCATTTCAATGTGTTATTAAAGTCATCAATCATTGCTTACTTGTTTCTTAAATAAATTCTAAGTCAATATATTATTTTCCTTCATTTCGGTAAGTCATGGAATTTAGTAGGGATATTTCTAAATTTGGCTAGGCACAGAATTTCCAATTTTATAGAATTTCCATTTTTACTAGTGTTGTCGGTTTGGTGGTTTCACACCAAAGGTGGCATAAATGCCAACTTTAAGTGATACCGACTCATTCACATAAAAGCCTTCAAATATTATTTTGAATGCAATATTGAATATGCCTTAACCACCAAAATTATGCTAAATTTCATTTCCAACTCATCCATACTTAATCCCTCTAGTAGAGGCCCAATGCGCTTTTGTATATAAAACATGATCAATTATAACTCCAATGTGGCAATTTTACCTTAATTCCTGAGGGAATATATTATTTTACAATTTCTCTATGCACTTGTCTTGGAATTTATTTTTTCTCCTTAGCTCTATATTTATTTGTGTTATGATCTTGGATAACATATCCTTGTGGGTCTTCCCTTACTCTAATTAAGCCATTCCCATTGGTTCTTGCACTCCCTTTGTACATGTTGCCACACCCTGATGCTCTGTCAGCTTAGCGTAAACTTTGTCATGCTTTCTTGAAACCTTGCGGGGTCTTAGAAAAAATATTGTGTGTCCCTGTGGGAACCACTTCCATGTTGTGAACCAATCAATGAACAGTCGGGGTGATCTGTGTCTTACAACTACCAAATACACTCGAAACCTAGTCAGCATGGAGCTCTTCACTTGCATGCCTTATAATTCCTTTCTAGGACAACCTTTTGGAGTGATGTCATGATTACATCATATATGTTACCATATGGTTCCATCTAAGTGGTGGCGTCTATCACTCATATTTAGCTCCTTCGATCACATGAAAATGCCGAAATTGCATGCCATGTCTCCCAAAGTCTAACATCATGTTGATGTCATCTAAAACCAATAAAATATTCACACACATCTTCCTTTTATCTATACATTCTATTATGAGTATGAATATAAGAGGGATTCTTGGGCATTTGTTTTGCAACAATTTCTTTGTTAAAATTTTCATATTAGAAGCCACTAGATTGAAGCTTATTACAACGTCAATTTTCGTGACTTTCCAATTGCCTTTCTATTGGTCTTATGTTACTAGTCTTCAAGATATGCCTAACCTTACATCATCTTGTATGTGTCTCCTTTGCACATACCTTAGCAGTTTCAAGTAAGGCCTTCCATAGTGACATGACTATGGGGAGCACTGTTGGAGAAATTCTATAAATTAGAGCCTTTACTTCCATTTTGTGGACTATGCACATTTTTTGAGTACATCATCCCAATTGTTCCTTTTGTACACAACTTTGATACCATACACGAAATTGCAGCGTATGTGAGTTCTATAATGGGGACCTCCCATAATTATACTTTGCCATTCAAACTCCCACAACTACTACTAATTCCTCCCAAGGCTACGTCATCCCACGCATTCCTTTTCTGTGTGACTTTGAACCATTGAGGGAAAATCCATTTGGGATGAGTTGTTATAAGGGTCTCTACCATCGGTTAATAAAAGTGTTTTCACCATTGTACTATTAATTCATGTCCTCCCGACTCTATGTTCAACTACTCTTCCAACTATACCTGACTGGTAAATTGTCAACAACTAGCCATTGTTTCAACTTTAATTCTACACCTTGAATTTTGGGGTAAATAACTTTAATGGGTGATAAATTCTAATCTAAGAGTCTTTTAGCAGACTTCCATATACCACTAAAAAAATATTTTGAAGTCAATTCCACGTGCACTTGAGTTGATGTGTTATTCTAGAAATGGTTCCAAATTCTTTGTACCTTCACAATTCTTTTCACTTGAGGTGATCTGTTATTCTAGAAATGGCTCCAAATTCTCTATGCCTCCATAATTAATTTCCTTTTCCATACATGTGCTCATCTCAATTCTTCTTGCAATCTTCTCTTTTTTTTCCACTTCACTACCTTTGATCTAGATAAATCACCATTGACATATGTGACATCAATGACCTAATGGAAACATATTTGTCAATACTTGTCCAACATCCTTGTTATGCCAACAATGCCTTTGACGATGGCAACATATTCTAACAATCTACCATCATCTTCTTTTCCTTTTCCATCAATGATAACATATTTCTAACAAAATGTATAGTTTTAAATAAAAACATAAAAATATAAAAAATATATATATAACATGTTTTAATTGCTTGACGAAGTGAACTACACTTGGGACTAAA